>JASDQU011375697.1:0-10439 GCA_032191745.1 Picea mariana
ATCAACAAAAAAGTGCAATGAGGTGCCTTTTACCCACATTTGTGAATGGAAGAGGTGTTCTCCTTCTTCTAGCTCGTCTGGTTCACCAAGCTAGAGCTTGGTGGTAGCAACGGTGGCACTAGATTCCGCGTCAATGATCCATATTCCCCTTTCTAGTTCTGGATCAGAGTCAGAACCCACATCTGATTCAGAGGCTTTCACTTCAGCCACCAATGACTGCTTTGTGTGGTAGTCAACAATGTTATGCCAAGGGCTCTTATGGAAGTCACACCACTTCCCGGTATCTTTCTTTGTCTTTTCGATGTCCTTCTTTGCTTGCGGCTTGGACTAGTTTTATTGATACTGTCCATATTTGCTCTGTCCTTTGTTCTGTGGGTTGGGGTCGCCCTTTCCTGGCTTTTGCTATGAGGGGTTCCTAGGCCCAAATTGTCGCGTCTTTTGTTTGAGCTTCTGCTTGATTTTGACGGCATATCGATAGGTCGCGCCCAAGGATGAGATGTCTAGAAATTACATTTCGGTCTGGATGTATCTATGCAGAGCGCTGCAATACTTGAGCACCAGATGTCACTCTGAATCTTTGATCCCCAGCTTGGTGCGCAAGGTATGGAAGATATTTGTGAAATCTGGCACTGCTTGGTCTCTTTCTTGCCGCAGTGTGGTCCATTTGGTATACAAGTTGTATTGCTCCTTAATAACATCCCTGAAGGATTCGGAGGTGGTTGTGACTGTAAATAATGAGGGTTCATCTGTTTCCTTTTGCTCATAGAAAGTTTCCCACCAATCTTTGACATGGGGAACGGCTTTGAGGAGCGCAAAAGTAATCTTTTCTCTATTCGAAAAGTTATGGACAGAGAAATACCCTTCTAGTAGATTCAACCACTTGTCTACARCATCTGCGTCTATMTGACCTTCAAATATAGAAATATYGAAGTTTATTTGTACCTTGAAGGGAGCTGCACCTCCACTCAAAGAATATGCGTTGCMTGTTGGTAGTCGCCAAAGGAATTGCGCAAAACTATCCATCATCTCGTTCCTTTGTTGCGTGAGGGATTCCTCAATCAACAGTTTGAAAGGATCTCCTGTCCCGTCATCTTTCTTTTCTCCTACCATGAGAGGTCGCTTGGGCATAYGAGAGCTTTTTTCCTCAAGAGAAACAAGCTTGAGACCCAACTCTTTGTACTCCGACCTYGTTGGGGACATGCATTAAGACGACAAGGAGTAGACCGCTTTGATACCACGGATCCCACTAATTCGGATTTTATGAGCAGAACGAAATGACTACAAATTATTAATAGGTGCTTAACAAAAAATAACATAGATACAATAAAACTGGTTTTTTATTCAATAAGGAAATAAGCTGAAACTGTAAAATGTAGCGGAAACAAGCTTGTTGGAATGGTGATGGCTTATCTCTGAGAAGAGATGTGGCGACCGTGCTCATTCACAAGAAGATGATTACAATGAGGCTCTGAAGGCCTTTTTACAATAAACAGGAATTCTCAAAACCCTAGACATCCAAAAACCTAACCCTAGGAGATGAAGTGCCAAAAGTCATGTGGGCCCCGTCTGGGTAAGTTAGTACATCAACTTCCCACGGTCGTAACTTTTGCATACGATCTTTGTTTTAGGCGTATGATAGCCCATTAGAAAGGTATCGTCGAGGAGATTCATTTTGAGGGCTCATTCATCCCTTCAATTATCATTGGGAAGATTTATCCCGAAAAACCTTCATTTAGGCCCTCAAAATGGCCCCGGAAGTTAAAACTGCTAAAAATAGTAAATTGCCAAAATTGCCAGAAAATTGTTTTGAGCCAGTTGGAAAAGGTGGGTGGCCACCGATATCCACCTGAATCACAATACTTCACAAAAACTTTCACTCCAACAGGTGTTTCAACCGGCACTGTAATTGGCACTACAACTGGTGTTACAATTGACACGAAGAAACTGGCACTGCAACTGCAATTGTGCTACAACAAGCTCGACAGAGAGATGTGGATCTACCTTCTAGTGGTTATATTGTTTCAAAAGTGGCGTGGGCCCATAACTTGTTAGAATGTTATGCTCGTTTATCCATAAACAATATCACAATATTGTCACCCAACCATAGGCACACAGCCATCCCCGAGCACCGTAACCTTTGACAGATAGAATGATTATGGAAGCAACACTAGACCCAAAGGATAACCAAGAGAGAGAGAGTGCACCTTTCTCCAAAGGTAGTGCACCAAGTAGAAAGTCCCAAACCACAGACCAAGACCAGTACCCAACTGCAGTCATTGCAATTGCACTCTTCCTCTAGACTTGCACACCACTTTCTTGAGCATGAGTGTGTGTTACCAAATGAGCTCAAGCACCTTCTATTTATACTAATCTGACTAGGTGAACATGTGTCTCTTCAAGCAGGGTCGACCTGTCCTTTTCTGCATATAATACTTCAATATTACTTATTTTGCTGAGTTTATTTGTCTTCTAGGGTTTTCACACATCTGTTTAGGTTTTCTCTTGCTTCTAGAATATTATATTCTAGTCAAAGGTTTATCCATGGAGGTTAATACCTCTCGCAACTACCAAAACATCAACAATTCTATCCCTTGAATCCTTTGCACATGTACCTTGATTCCACTGCACACTCTGATAATAGAAGTGCCTTCCTTTCTCTGACTACTTCGGCTATAGTTGCCAATTCATAACTAGCAACCCTTATAAGTCCTCATAGACTAGTCTCTAGAGATGATTTACACATCCCTATGACTCACCCATTATCTCCTGGGATCTTTTTTCTCTTTTGCAACAAGCTTTGCAACCTTCACTACATTTCTACCTTCAAGAATATGGGTTCCTCCTTAACTCCCTGTGCATGCTAATGACATCCTTGACTTGTTGGCTTTATTTCCTTTGAAAATCCTTGTTGATATGCCCTTGGAATTCATTCAAACTCTGTAGCAATTGAATAATAATTTTGTTCTACTCTTCTTGAGTCCTTTATCCACTTTTCATTACTTGCTTTGTATCTCTTTATTGCCTCAACCAACTTCTACAAGCTTTGCCCCGCTTCCATGTCATTTTCCTGTAAGTAATAACTACCTTGACACTTAGATGAACTATCTAGTTTATAACTTGTGTCATCAACAAGATCAAGTTCTTTCCCTTCCTCCTATTGTAACTTGGCTTTATTCAAGAGTAGAGAACCCACATCATCGGTACTTTTTGTTGATAAGTCTTTCAACACCTCATAAATGCCCAAATTTCTACTGCTATTTCCTAATGACTAAGCTTCATGGTCATCCATTCAATAGGATCTCGACATAACATTCTCTGCTTGAGTGTTCCCCTACTCATCAACACTACCCTTTTACTAGAATTCAACCTCTTTCCATTACCAAGTTGTTATATTCCAAATGTGCCTATATACCCTTGCATAGGCACTATCATGAGTGTATGCACTCTTTATTACCCATTATCGACATTTGGACTGTACCTGTAACATCTGCAAATGTTTTTCCAAAATTGACATTATTTGGAAAGGCTTCATTTTGAACATTTGCATGGTTCCCATATCTCAATTTCCCTTTTTCCTGTAGCTTTATAAAACAACTAGATTATCTCTTGGAAAATTCAATCCTTTTATCATGTTGTCCCATGGATTACCTTTCCAATGGATCTACTCATGCCTCAATATGATTTCCAAGATGAAAGTTATGACTTCCTAAAATCAACAATTTCACCCCTTTTTGCACCTGTTTCATTGGTACCAAAATCTCATGGGCTAACTTATGCCTAATGTAGAATAAAATATGGAGAGAACTAGCATTTTTTTTATATTGGGCACTGACAGTATTCATGATTTTGAATACACAAAAACTCTCAGATTTAGGATCTACTCCGTCCAACTTCTGCATCAATTTAGATTTGTCAATTTGTCCCTTTTGCATTTACTCCAGACATAATTTTTGGCCAAAAATGACTATCTCTCAAACAAATCAAAACTAGAAAAAATCCTCTCAAGACAAAGCTGTTCAAATTGACGAGTAGATAAAAAGTCAAGTAAATAAAATTTTATGGACAGGTGATCCAAAAACCCTTTTCTTCCTCTGAAGTTTTCAAAAATCCCCATAACGCACCCATAAATAGTGGATTTTTCCCTATTTCAACATTTCTACTCCAAACCCCTTTGAATTTTTCTAGAGGCCCAACTGGGTACTACTTTTTCAGTTGTCTATAAAACTTTCACCCTTATCTAGGACCCAATTACCAAGCACAACCTAGATCTTCAAAAGTCACTATTTCACATTTTTCAAAAAATGGATGCAGAATTAGCCAGTGGGCCTCACTGACATTCTTGTATCCCTTGTCATTATGGACACACACCTAAATTTTCATCCAAAACTAAGTTGAAACACTATTATTATGCCCAAAACAAGTTTTGGGCTCCACACCTTTTTCTTTTTGTAAAATGGGCTATTTCTCCTCCCTTTCCTCCCTCTCTTTCTCTTCTTCTTTTCTTTCTCTTTCTCTCTTTTCTCTTATCGGTGATCAAGATATTTCCCTTTCATCGACATTTTGGTGCCAAAAGCTCATTCTCCTCTGATGTATTGGCGTCATAATCTCTTCTACTCTCCAATGTATCAACACACAATTTTCTTTCCTCGTCGATGTATCAACGCATGATTCACTTTCCTCGTTGATACACGATGTATTGATGACTTATTCTCTTTTCTTGCCAATGTATCAACAACTTATTTTCTTTTCTTGTCGACACACTATATCGACTAAAGATTTACTTCCTTCGTTGAAACTATCCTTTATTGGTGACTTATCTTCTTTCTTCACCGATGACTTATTTTCTTTCCTTGTCTGCATATCGGAAAAATATTCACTTTTCTCGTCGGTGTATCGATGAGCAAATGACATATTTCCTTGACATTTCAACGAGAAAATTGCATCTTCTCACCAATGTTTCAGCGTCGGATTGGCTTTCTCCTCCAACGTATCAACAAATAAATCATGTTTTCTTGCCAATATATCCATGAAGAATTCTCTTTTCTCGTCAATACTTCGACGAAGAATCTGCTTTCTTTGTTGAAACTCTCTATCCTCCTTTTTGGAGATTTCCTAAGTTCTTCCCTCATCAATGTATCGATGAAGATCTTCATTCTTCGTCAATACACACTATACCGACAACTCTGACATTTTCAACACTTATTCGATTTTTGCATTTTTGAGCCCGCAAGGGTTGCGATTGTCATGAAAACATCCGACTCACCCTATGAGCTGAATTTTAACCTCTCAGACATCAAATGGACCTCCGCAATGGAAAACCCGACACAAAACTTGGATTTTGAGGGATTTTAACCAGGATTTCTCCAGCTTGTAAAACTCAATTTCGCCCCCAAACACCTATGCAACTACCATAAATTTGGTTACTTCATCCTCTAAAACCAAAACCCACTTGCTAAAATCAAAATTTTGACATACCCAAGTTATTTCGATTGATAAATGCCCAAAATTGGGGACTTGGCTCAATATGAAATTTTTCCTCAAACAAAAACACAACAACAACTCCATATGTGATGTGGTAGGCCCTGTAGGCCCAATGTTTTAACCTACAACTCAAATACCAATTGTAAAGAGCTTCGAACCACTAAACCACAAATTTTCTTTCTCATGCACATAAAAGTTGCAGCAAAACACATGCTAATTTATCCATGCAAATAAGAACACTCCTAAAAAAATAGAATGCAACTATTCAAACAAACACACACATCATTCATATATAAATTTACACAACATAATTAACATTTAAACAAAACAAAAAAACTTATCTTGAATTGTTGAACTAACTGGCTGCGTACAAGGGACATTCNATTTCCCTTTCATCGACATTTTGGTGCCAAAAGCTCATTCTCCTCTGATGTATTGGCGTCATAATCTCTTCTACTCTCCAATGTATCAACACACAATTTTCTTTCCTCGTCGATGTATCAATGCATGATTCACTTTTCTCGTTGATACACGATGTATTGATGACTTATTCTCTTTTCTTGCCAATTTATCAACAACTTATTTTCTTTTCTTGCCGACACACTATATCGACTAAAGATTTACTTCCTTCGTTGAAACTATCCTTTATTGGTGACTTATCTTCTTTCTTCACCGATGACTTATTTTCTTTCCTTGTCTGCATATCGGAAAAATATTCACTTTTCTCGTCGGTGTATCGATGAGCAAATGGCATATTTCCTTGACATTTCAACGAGAAAATTGCATCTTCTCACCAATGTTTCAGCGTCATTTTGGCTTTCTCCTCCAACGTATCAACAAATAAATCATGTTTTCTTGCCAATGTATCCGTGAAGAATTCTCTTTTCTCGTCAATACTTCGACGAAGAATCTGCTTTCTTTGTCGAAACTCTCTATCCTCCTTTTTGGAGATTTCCTAAGTTCTTCCCTCATCAATGTATCGATGAAGATCTTCATTCTTCGTCAATACACACTATACCGACAACTCTGACATTTTCAACACTTATTCGATTTTTGCATTTTTGAGCCCGCGAGGGTTGCGATTGTCATGAAAACATCCGACTCACCCTATGAGCTGAATTTTAACCTCTCAGACATCAAATGGACCTCCGTAATGGAAAACCCGACACAAAACTTGGATTTTGAGGGATTTTAACCAGGATTTCTCCAGCTTGTAAAACTCAATTTCGCCCCCAAACACCTATGCAACTACCATAAATTTGGTTACTTTATCCTCTAGAACCAAAACCCACTTGCTAAAATCAAAATTTTGACATACCCAAGTTATTTCGATTGATAAATGCCCAAAATTGGGGACTTGGCTCAATATGAAAATTTTCCTCAAACAAAAACACAACAACAACTCCATATGTGATGTGGTAGGCCCTGTAGGCCCAATGTTTTAACCTACAACTCAGATACCAACTGTAAAGAGCTTCGAACCACTAAACCACAAATTTTCTTTCTCGTGCACATAAAAGTTGCAGCAAAACACATGCTAATTTATCCATGCAAATAAGAACACTCCTAAAAAATAGAATGCAACTATTCAAACAAACACACACATCATTCATATATAAATTTACACAACATAATTAACATTTAAACAAAACAAAAAAACTTATCTTGAATTGTTGAACTAACTGGCTGCGTACAAGGGACATTCTTCCTAGCCATATGCATTGTTGTTCCATTCTCTCAACAACAGGACACCCCCAAGCTGAGGCTATGAGTCCACAAGAAGGTTTGGCCCTCTTCGTTATCCACTCTCCATAATCAATAACCCAAAACCCATGTTCTATTCCAATAGTAGTTCCAATCCACTAGTTGATCTCTTCCCCTCAACCTACACAACCCAATGAATGTGATCTCCCTTCTTCGCCATGTAGTCCCTCAGGCCTTTCCACTTCCCTCCAAGGCTCTAGTGCACTTGGTTAGCTAGGAATCTCATGGTTGGGGACTCCAAAAACCCTTAGTTTCTCCAAGAGTGCTCACAACAACCTTCTTAAGGCTATTGAGCCATTTCCTCAACATGAAATGTCACTTACAGACATACAACCTTCATTATAGGCGTACAACCTCATTTTCAACATAAAACTCAATCCAAGAATGGTTGTTCTTAAGCATAGCATGGATAGTGCTCTTTTTCCAATGCTCAACCTTCCTCTTGCTCTCCAAAACCAACATGAAAAATTGCCCCAAGAATGAAATTGAATTTCCTTTTCTTCTCGTGCAAGCTCGACTCATGCATTTCCCAAAAAGTAGATGTACTTGGCCCATGTTGTCATAAATTGGGTGAGTTGACCTTTCCCACCTATCACTCTTACATCACTTTAATAACTCTTTGATATTTCTGAGGGAATAAACATTATATTGAAAATGGATGAATTATTAGGAATGGGTAACCCCTTGGACCCCTCTTTAGCCCCCTCTCTTGCGGAATCATAGCCCCATGTCAATACCATCCCGCTCGTACCACAACTAGTGATTATTACTTTTATTAATTATTTTCAATGTACTAATTACACAATTCGCCCTTTTGCCATATTAATCAATACAGGCTCTTCAACCCAACATATCGGCTCACCAACCTCTTATCATATTTAAACAATTAAATTATAAATTGTGGGGATTAAAAATGGGGACATTACACACCTAGCTATCGGTAGATCACCCTCCAGCCTAATTTTTTCTGTATGGCTTTCCCACCAGGTTAAAGCATGGCCCTCTAACTTTAATCTAGCAAATGGAATCTTTTTCTCTTCATCTATATGGTGTACACTAAAATAAACTTGTAGTTGTTGCAACCAATGATTCAATTTTAATGCATCGATCTCACCTTGGTATGGATTTATGTCCACTTTCTCTTCCATCTTGAATAGGGACTATGAAGGGTTAATGACACTCAAACTTGGCTTCTCTTTCTCGGGTTCTTTCTGTGACTCCTTTTTTGGGTCTTCTTGATCTCCTAATTTTCCTTTTTATTTGATCTCTATGTTAGAGCATCCATTGTCTTTGAATGGTTTGAGAATGCTCGCTAACGCTGGCATGAGGAGGTTCATATTGTGATTGATGTGGGTGACTTGTGCTTCCAACCTCATAAATCTCTTTTGTCGAATCTTAGGGGTTGTTGTGAACAGACTCGTCGGCCATGTTTAGGATTTTGTGACTTTCCTCTTAAACCGATTCTTGGATCCCTTGAAACTTCCCACAAATACACAAAGAAACTTGCTTTGATACCAATATGATCTGTAAATTGTTGTGGATATTCCGCTGGTTCAATTCGTCACAATAGATTTGATAAATAAAATTGAAATATACAATATATAGGTTGAATTCCTTTAGATTCAAAAATCTTTAGTTAATGGTTTTCTGCTTATGCATGAAATAGATAAGATGCAGAAAAATAGAGAACAATAAAATACATTCACACACCATCCACAAAATAACACAAATATTTGCTCTGGGAAACCCTTATGGGAGAAAACCTAGCTAGAAGGTGAGGTTGTTCTACTCTCTTTTCTCTAGTATGTAAATAATGCAAGTACAAATGAGAAAGCACTCTCTATGGATTTACATGAGACTTGTGCCCTGTTAGGATGATACATAACATAACCCCCTATGTTATGCTCTCCAATTTCCCACTCCTAGTTGCTCTGCTTTATTATGGAACAAAATATAATAGCATAAGAATGGAACCCCTTCTCCTCCTAGCGAACTTGTATTTAACATAGCTCAATAGCCATCTAGGGGTAGGGTTTTGACTTCCTCAACCATCAATTGTGATAAGGTTTAGGAATTTTAGAATCTTATTGAAATTACAAACGTGACTAGCCCCATATGCATGAGTAACGAGGGATGACGTGACATCCTCTCGTACCATGGTGGTCAACACGGTAGATCAACTTGTGGGAGGCATAACGTTTACATACGAGATTTGATTGACATGTTTTTTGCAATGTTGGAAAGGTCTCGATGTGTAGAAGAGTGTCATGGGGCTTGAGCTATGTTGGGAAAGTTTTGACCCAAAAAAATGTCGTTTGATGCCTCAAAATGGTTCTCAAAGGTTTCAAACCCCAATTTTCCAAACTGGAACCTACCATTAAAATGAACCTGCAAGTTGATTCCTCCAATTTTTTCCACTCTAAAAGCATCGAGATAGATGAAAAATAATATAATAATCCAATCCAAATCAGTAATAGTTTTAAGAGCACCAGTGCTTTTTAGTTTTGTCTGCGCATCGGTGTAAGTTACTTAATATCGCACCAGTGTGTTTTACCAGTACAAGCACTAAAAAAAATCTTTCGTCCACCCAATTTTTTTTAGTTACATGGAACATTTGTTAAAACCTCCTCTTTGAATACCAAAGTTTTTTTTTTTTTTTTTAACTTTTCCAAATGTTGTAATACTAAAAACCTTCACAAAAACCTCTACTACAAGTTGCTCTTAAAAAAAACCATCACATTGATTTCAAATTAACCAACTTGAAAGTGAGTGACTACTTATATTTGCCAATTAATTTTTCGAAGGTGGCAAAGCCAGTCATAACTTAGTTCTCAACTGATAGTGAGGATAACGATCATTGGATGCCATCTATTAATGTGCACAGACTCATCATTGTTATTCAAGGAAAACCACATCATCCGAAATGACCTATTGGTGGTTTGTAAGGGGGCAAACTTCCACACTTTCCAGATGCCTTTGGGTCTTTGGTCGTTAACCTATTTTCTTATGTTTGAGGAAGACAAGCTCTTAGCCAATTAGACACAAGTTTAGGTCTTGCTTTAAGGTCAAAAAGCGATCTCAGCATAAATAACATCCACAAGAAAACCAATTTTACTTCTGGCTATGGCCTAAACTACATCCATGTGATTTCTAATAACATCTAACCTTAATACCATAAATGAAACCAAAAAGTA
>JASDQU011375697.1:13136-23393 GCA_032191745.1 Picea mariana
TATATATATATATATACGGTTTGGGATCAACGACATTGATCATTTTGAATCAAAGTAGAGTATTGAGTAATGTGAAATCTTAGCTCCGAAATGCGGTTCTTCTAAAGTCAAGATTTCATATTTCTCAAGACTCCACTTTGATAAAAAATGATCAAAGTCGTTGATCCCAAACACTTCACATAAAAGCCATTGACTAAAATCAACTTAATCAACGACTTTGATCATTTTGAAGCCAAAAGATTTCATGTTTCCCAAGGCTCTGCTTTGATTCGAAATGATCAAAGTCATTAACCAATGGGTTTGATCATTTCAAACCAAAGCAGAGCCTTGGGAAACATGAAATCTTGGCTCCGAAATGATCTACTTTGATCTGGAATGACCAAAGTAAGGCGTCAAAAAACGTGAAATCTTGGCTTCAAAAAGCTGTTTTTCAGAGCCAAGATTTTACATTTCTCGAGGCTATGATCTGAAATGATCAAAGCTGTTGATCCCAAACACTTTACATAAAGCTATGCTTATTCCAAAATTAACACACACACACATACACACAAACATTTTTTCGAGGTTACAAAGCCCGAGAAAACCCCCATTACTTCCTCTCATTTCGAGGATGGTACCTAGGGTAAACCCTATAATCTTCAGGGCTGGTCAACAATAAGGTTTCGAGCCATTAAATCTGAGTAGGGAGGATAAGAACATTCCTCCCAACCACCCAAATTAAAACCCGGTCAACAATAAGACTCAAAGCTATTAAAACTAGATGAAGAGGATAACAACATTCCTCCCAACCACCCAAGCTAAACCTAATCAACAATATATATATATATATATATATATATATATTAGATATATTTATATATAGAGATAACAATTATTTTTTAACTTGTATTTTGAAAATTAATTAAATGTAAACGATGAAGTGTTGATTTTAACTTATGTGATATATTTACCAATCACTTATCGACACGTACTCTTTTCTATATTTGATGTCTTATATCCTATTAAAAAAATGCTCATCGTATTCGGATATTAGATGTGCATCGACCCCGTTCCCAAAACGCAAAAACTGAAGCTTCTGGAACGAACCCCAGGTTTCAAAAGGGTTTTTCGAACCCTTCAAACCCTCGCGAACGAAGTGAGCTGGATATCCTTTGTATCCGCTCTTGTTTAAGTAGCTGTCTCTGCGTATATCCTCCCGGAACCGAGTTTTGCAGGTGAGTGCCGTCGATTTCCGTGTCGTTTCAGCTCTCAATTTTGATAAAGTTAATCTTAGACTGAAACACATTCTTCTAAAGTTTCGATTGAATTTGCAAATATTTTTCAGTGTAAAAAATGAAGAATAGAAACCCGAGTTATAGCCCTCCGCCGAGGAGGGGGCATTACCGTAGAAGAAGCCCTAGCCCTAGTCCGAGGGGTCGTTACGGTGGTCGGTCGAGGTCCGGTCCAACAAGCCTGCTGGTTCGCAATGTCCGTCGGGATTGCAGGTATTTTTTTTCTTGAAAATTCCACTCGTTTAAGGACTGCAAAATTTAAAGTAGGTTTTAAGGTAAATCGTGCCAATTTGTTATCAACAGACTGTAAATTTACCTATTTGTCGTAATAGACTGTAAAATTTAACAAGTTTTAAAGGTAAATTGGGCCAATTTGTTCTTAACAGGCAGCAAGATGGTCAGTTTTTGAACCTCTTTTGAAAAATATTTGACATCCGGAAATGAAGATCGGCTCAATGCCAATGTTTCTGTCAGAGATGTCCAAACATCAGAGATTTAGAAGAGTTTTGTAATTGACAAGTTATACATATTTATTTTTCCTTTAATTATTGGCTGCTAGATAGCATTGATAGGCTGTTATAGTTTCTTTGCAGGGTTAAATTCAATTATTTATTATTTTCCTTAATCTTTTGCTTATAAAGTTTGTCAAAATACCAAATAATTGTTTGCCCTTAATATTGTACTTATAAAGTCTGTGATAATGCGATAATGTTTTAGGTGCAGAGATGATTCCGTGCGAGTTAAAAATATGTTTCAATGCTTTTTAAATGTTGGGACTGCCTTGAGAAACATGCCGGAGCGGCTACATCGAACGGAGCAGTTTTCTTAATTTTTAGGATTCTGGTAAAATTACCGGGGATTTGCATTTGGCCTCACTCCTTCGAGGCCCTTGCCATTCAGACGGGTCGGACTGTAAGAACAAATCCCGGGTTTAATGTTTGGAGAGGTTATCAGTGAATTAAGTTCCCATTGACATTTCTTTTAGGAAAACAATTGGATGGTGATAGCACTTATGGCTAGAGTCTTTACTAAGTCTACTATTTTGAATTTAGATGGCAAAATTAGGACTTATGCAAAAGTTAATTAGGACTTTAATTACAGGGGATTTGTGAGGTGGGTGTAAGTGGGGTGTTGTTATTTGTTTCCACCAGGGTTTAAATCTTAATAAGTAATATGTTTGCCCTTGCAAGTAGGCTGATCTGCCTTGGCCAAGTGGGTTGTTTAATAGCAGAAGCTGWCAAAGCTGATAAGTTGGGCTGGGTTGTCACATGCCGGAAAATGTAGGACAATGTCACAGCTTGTGATATGGGTTGGATGCTTGGCACATTAAGAATCTTRAGAACGGCTGGGTTGTCACATGCCGGAAAATGTAAGACAACGTCACAGCTTGTGACGGGGGTTGGATGCTCGGCACATTAAGAATCTCGAGAACGTTATGACAAAGCTATTGTTAGGATAAATCATGAAAAACGTAGGACTTCACTAACTATGATTTTGATATAGTCATGACAAAGCTATTGATATGAGATATGTGAGTTCTTTTACCGAAATACAGCAAAATAACTCAATTTTTAATAAGAGAAAGCATAAGGTACGTGGGCTATTTGTGTAGAAACTGCCACAGGTTTTCTTTGTATTAAAAAACTTCTTTTTTGGGATAAAAATGCAAGAAAGTTATGTAGGAAATTAATTATTTTTTTTTAATTTTCATCCACAATGTAAGCACATGGCAAAAAAATATTTATATTTGTTTTCTACTCAGCATGCATCTGCTTTAAGTTGGTATATCTTTGGCTTGTATATTTTGATACCATACTTCCATCTGCTGGTTTAGTGTAGTTTATGAATTAGTTTCAGAGTCTTATCAGATTTAGTGTTGGAGTCGTTTCAGAACGTGGCCTAGTATCTTTTGATACCACACTTCATTTTTTGGTTTGTGTAGTATATAAATTTGGTTTGTGTGGTATATGAATTAAGTTTAAGATATTTATTAGATCTAGTTTTGGAGTTGCATCATCTATGGGTGATATTAGAAGGGATCGATTTCTATTGTGTTGACCAAAGATACTGGATTTATTTTGAAGCTCCTTGAGAGTTTCTATGCTGCTAATATACTAATTCTTGCAAATGTTGAACCATGTGTATGTCTTTGAAACAAATCATTAATTTATGTTTTAGTGACAATAAGTGTATGTCTAGGTATTTTAATTGTTTTTCTTGATCTAATTATAAAGGGCTTTAAAAATAGTTTTAAATATGTCTATTTACTGTTATCTCTCTGTTTATAAGTTGGGCATTGTATCTTTTAATACTGTCGCATTTTTTTGCAGGCCGGATGACCTTCGAGGCCCATTTAGGGAGTTTGGGCCTATCAAAGACATTTATCTCCCGAGAGACTTTCATTCAGGGTATGTTTACATCACGGATGCTTGTTCTCTATTATATGATTTCTCATGTTATTATAGAGGATGACACTCACTGCTAGAAAGTATATGTTTACAAAATTTATAGTGGAGTCGAGATCAAGTTTCTTATTAGTTTCTTATTACTGTGCTAGAAATTCAAGTCTATGTTATATATGAAGTGAATCCATGTTAGTTCACACGATTAGAATCTATCAACTAAATATTGCGTATAATATGGAAGATTTGGGATATACGACTGTGATGTGTTGGTATTTATTATTAGTTGATTGATGGTTTTTAATTTATAATGAAGCATTAGCAAGCAACGATGTGCAGCTTTTTTGGGTCATAAAAAAACTCCATAAACTTCCTCTGCATGTTGTTTAACAAGTTGACTTCTGTAAGGTTGTAGAGCAAGGCTTATCTTAGTTTTATTCAAGAGAAGACTGTTGAATGAAGATAACTGGTGGTGAGAAGAGAAGAATAGAAGAGAAGAGAAGATTTGGACCAAAGTTGAAGTCTGAATCACGTAACTGATCAGGTGTTCAATATTAACCTTTTGAAAAGGTTAGCTGCTAAGAGTTGTGCACCAAGTCTCACCAGACATTTCTGGTGCATGTGTGTTATGCTTTTTGTGGAGAATTTGAAGGAATCTCAAGACTCTACAAGTTACTCTAACAATGTGCTACATTTTTTAGTATGACATATTATGAAATATGGCCATTTTATTTTAGTTCGTCCCTGCTAATTGATTTTTTGTTTTTTCTTCTGCAGAGAGCCTCGTGGTTTCGGTTTTGTGCAGTATTTTGATCCTGAAGATGCAGCAGAAGCAAAATATCACATGGATAGACAGATTCTTCTTGGGCGGGAGATTGCTGTTGTATTTGCTGAAGAGACTAGGAAGAAGCCAGAGGAAATGCGGGGCAGGCAGAGGTAGGAGCCAAATAATCAGAAGAGATGTAATAGGAAAAATCCCACATAGTTGTCCTAATAATTACAGATTCCTCCTTTTAAGAAGCTGGTTGTATAAATTCCTGCTATAAAAGGATATGTTGCTTTGTCTGATCAAGTTTTCGATCCTTGGAATTACAGAGGTGGGCTTGGATATGGTCGCCATCGTTCGCCTTATTATGGTAAAGATTGAAAATGCACCATATTGAATACATTATTATGCATATATCCTCTTGAACTGTATGCTATTCTGAATAATTATTCTTAGGATCTATCAAGTTGTTGGGTTGAGACAATACTTTTGTTTTGCAGAACGATCTCATTTTCGATCTCGTTCTCGGTCTCATGACCGTTCAGGTTCTCCAAGGAGTCGCTATTCAAGGTAGAATTTAATTAATAGAAGTTAGCTGTGCGTGTGTTGTATTTGGGGTCATGGAGATCAATTATAGGGTCTGTTTTGAAAAACTTGAGCTTTTATCATGGAGTTTTTTATGTGCTGAAGAAATTATTTCCGACGGTTTGTTATTTTTGGTTGGTCATGCAGGTCTTTTTCATCATATGAGAGGAGGTACCGTGAAGACTCCTATACTTGCTCGTCTGTATCTAGGTCTCCCAGTCCAAGAGGATCTTCAAGGTCCCGCTCATTATCAAGAAGCAGGTCGCCATCTTTCAGCAGGTCTTATTCTCAGTCGTCAGATAGGCATGGAAGATATGCCTCTTCTCCTGGGAGACATCGAGAGCGATCAAGGTAAGATGCTTTTGGTGTTGTGTAATTTGATATTTCAGATGGTGTGCTTCTTGAGTTGCCGCTGATATTGTATGTTATATATTGAATTTTCAGATCGTTCGATTCTCGTGAGCGTTGAAGATCCTCTCAATTGATGAGTGCTGAGAATGAGTTCATGTCAAGATGTGGCATTTTCACTTGTGCAACTAACTATCTTTCTCTTCACCTGTCTGGATTCTCGTCGATTTTTCTGGTCACCTCTAATACTATTAACATTGAAGGAAAAGGGGGAAGAAAATATGCGATTTAGTCAGGGTTCAGGATTTTCTTGTGCTATCGGTGACATTTATATTTCCTGGTTTTAGATCTGTATGGATAGTGTTTTGTTCAGCTGGATATACTTTTATAGTGCAACATTTGCACTTTGGATAGAAGGACAATCTTCATGCATATTTGGCCATTTTTATGCATAATTTCAATTGTTTATAATTTGTTACCTTTTCATTTTACATTTTTTTTATATTATAACCCCTCTTTAATTAGGTCAACATAATATGTGAATATAATAATTATGTTCTATCCAGATCCGAAACTTTGTTCAGGTTGTGTTTTAGTGGATCCCATTTTTATAGGTGCAAACATTATGCTCATTAAACACAAAAGTATACCATGGAGGAATGATTCCATTCTGTGATGTATAGGTATTTTATTGAGAATTTGATAGCATTTGTTTCTTTGGAATTCATTTTTTTTGGATTGACTGCAATTATAGTAAGTTGGCCATGGAGTGTACATCAACATACTTTAGCTAGAACGTATCTTATCGAACAACTACATTATAATCACAATTAAAATGACAATACATTATTTTACATATTCTTAATCAGAACTAAAGTTCATCAAAATGGATGAGCATAATAATAGTGTCTTCGAACTACCAAAATGAATATATTATCAATCCTTGAGGACTTTCACTTCTTGAGCTTTAATCTCATAGACTTGGACCTCAAATTGTATTAAGGGGAAGTCCTTGAGCCATCAATCACTTAAACTTGGAACTAATAGATTGTATAAAGAGAATCATGATTACGGAAATGGTTGGAAACAATGTGAAAGCACATGTAAGATTTAACGAGGACATAAAGGACACCAGAGTAAAATATAGGATAGGAGGAGATAGCAGACGCTGTTTAAGTGTTGAGAAATTATGTGATAGTTAGATCCTCAACAAACTTTCGAATCTCTTTTCCCTAGATAACTACAACATTGCCCTCGAATGTGTATTATGTGTGCTCTTCAATTCACTAAGGTTATTTTTACACATGCTTAGTGAATTGTATAGAGAAGTCTTTGAGCCACATTCTCCTAAGATGTTATTTTGACACATGCTTAGTAAATTGTATAGAGGAGAAGTCTTTGAGTCACATTCTCCTAGTCTAAGGCATACAGATTTTGTATAAATAGGATGATGGTTGAGGAAATTGTTGAAAACAATGGCCGTTATAATCAACATGAAATTTCACCTTGATATGATATTTATACATATGGTGGATCCCATTAGACTTGAAATTTCAC
The DNA here is from genome assembly GCA_032191745.1 of Picea mariana. NCBI lineage: Eukaryota > Viridiplantae > Streptophyta > Pinopsida > Pinales > Pinaceae > Picea > Picea mariana. The sequence goes on from JASDQU011375697.1 coordinate 20,066, forward strand.
CTTGATATGATATTTATACTATGGTGGATCCCATTAGACTTGAGGCATGTGCTATAGAATAGTGGGAATTGTGGCATCTATATTATTGGGGATCCCATTAGACTTGAGGCATGTGCTATAGATTAGTGGGAATTGTGGCATCTATATTATTGGGACCTTCTCATGTGTCATTACTTGCTTTAATTGTGTGAGTAAGGAGTGTATGACTAGACCCAAGTTTCTTTTGTTGATCTATAAGTGTCAAGATGCATACCCTCTTAGCAACGACTTCTAAGTAACCTGATGTGGCCTTGATCCTCTTTTCATTACAATGTACATCCTAAATCCATGATGTGGAAGTGTCAAGGTGCATACCCTCTTAGCATTGACTTCTAAGTAACCTGATGTGGTTGTGATATGGCCTTGATCCTCTTTTCCTTACAACGTACATCTTAAATTGATGTAGGAGCATCACCATCAACATTGAAAGGAAGCCAAGTTGGAGGACAACGCATCATCCAACGCGTACTTAGGAGTTGATTTGGATTCCCAAAGGAGGAAGCGCCTTTTTGAATTTTGAAATTATGAAAATGATATAATTAATGACCTCTAAATGTTTGGAGGCTGAAGCCATTCCCAAAGATCCTAGCGGATTGTAATTTCTTTAATGTATGGAAGGATTGTACAGATGTTGAGTATCAATCTTTCTCCACTTTGTGAATGTGTTGATGATTGCAATGTCGTGTGACATTCTCTAGGATACGTTATCCTTTGTGATTGAGTTGAGTTGACCCGTGAGAGAGCCTAGTGTTGGGTGTGCCCTTGTGATGGGGTGTATCGTTCTCCTCTGGACTGAGTTGAGTCATGCCCCAGTGTTGGGTGTGTCCATGTGATGGGTGTATCATTCTCCTCTGTGTGAGTTGATTCGATGTGGTCTCCTGCCTTTGTATTCCTGTGGACTCAGTTGAGTCAGGCTTGAGATGGTACTCTAGATGATTCTCCTGTGGACTCAGTTGAGATAGAGATCTGTTGAGTATGATGTTCCTGTGGCTGAGCACATGTGGACGTGTCCCTAGTGGCTGAGCACTAGTGGACTTGTGGATCCCTTGCTATATTGTGTAACTGTAAGATTTACTTGTAACCCCATACTTGTGCCCTTTACTTGTAATGTAAATGGTACAAGTCGGCCCCACCATATGTGAAAGATAATTAAGGATTATTGTAATAATAATTATATTTCTGAGTTATTGAGGTTGGCTCTGTTGTGCCAACAGACACACCTATTGTTGTGTCTGGTCTTGTATAAATAAAGATGATTTCGCCATTGAGGAAACACACTTGTCACTTGTCATTTGGAAATTTCAGACTTACACTTAAGGCTGAAGTGCACACCTCTCTTGGGTGCAAGTTTCAAGGTTGTAAAGCACCCTCTTGTGTGCATTAAGGTTTTATGGTTGGGGGATCTTCTCTTGAGAATATAGCAAAGGATCGCTGGGTTTTCTTCCCTTGAGTAGAAGGGTTTCTCATGATATTTCTTGTGTTCTTGTGCATGGTAATTCTTCTTGTGATCTTGGTTATTGCAACACTTGTGTATGGTGTAGCTACATTTGTTTATGGTTCAAGTAAATGCTAAAATGAAATAAACCTCATGCTTGAGCCTAGCATAGTGAAAATTCAACAAAATGCTCATAACTTCATAGCTAGCCTAGAAGTAGGATGCTTAATTTCGATGTGATAGCAATAGGTAGTCAGGAGAGAAGGCTCGAGAAATCCATTCATGTATATAGCCTGTATTACATGCCCATTTGTGTTGGTTATTGTTGGGATGTTGTGAGGAGAAGAGGAGAAGATTGTGAGAACTTTCTGTATGTATTTTTTATATGAATATAAGAGAAGATGACTGTTTCAAATGCTTGGGTTTATCTATCTTTGAGCTAATTGATTGAATGAGGTTATGTTTACTGTGTTTTACATGCCCATGTATGTGTTTCATGTTTATGTGAATGAATCTTTAAGATTTGCATAAGTTTCAATTGTTTTTCTTATGAAACATTTGGTCAAGGAGCACATAGTGCCCACACAAGGAGTGCGCAGACCGAGAGTCGTTGACATGACTCCGAAGCTCAGGGGAGATAGAGGGAAATTTTGTGGAGAGAGTGCAAGGTGTGCACATATACTCTTTCGAGTATAAGATCTCTGTGAAAGACCCATGCAATGAATACATAGGGCCGACACTTATAAAAAGTGTTGAAACTTTCTAAGGAAGGTGAGTGCAAGGAACACACATAGAAAGTCCTTTGAAACTTCAAGTTGGAGAAACAACGCAAGGCATGCGCCAGGGTTCGAACCCCTTCGAATATCAAAGCTTAGGAGAAATAGCGTTCAAAAATCTCAAAGGGAGGAAGAGTCATCGAAGATTGGAAACCAACGGACGAGATTCGTTCGGGAAATCACAGAAGAGTGGACAACCGTTAGATCTGGAGGAGTTGCGCGAGAGTTAATCAATGAAGTTCTTCAGACTCCGCGCGTTTGAGAGATTTGGAGTGTGGAGGCATCGAGACCCCCAAAGTCCCGAAGGCCGTCCATTCCCGAGGGCACGTGTCAGCAGATCATGTATTCCGGTGGACTAACACTTTGGAGGAGATTAGGAGTGGAGATTCGAGAGTGAAAGACTTCCGAAGGCCCGGAGTTCAGAATTCAATCTTGGCAGTTGATTTGAGTAGACACGTGGCAGGGGGATAGGCCCTAAGCAAATTTGACATTCGAAGGGATAGTCAGTTGGAGGAGCTAGGGCTCTCGAAGTTTGGAGCCCCGGAGTTTATCGTGACCATTGATTTCCTGGAGGAGGAGAGCCATTGATCTTCGTCGACAAAATTCCAGAATTCGTTAGTTCGGAAGGGAGTGGGTATTGAGAATCCTTGAAGACTTGAAGAACAGAGTTCATCGGGTCCGTCCATTGTTGAGGACACATGTCGCCAGATCAGGAGATTCGAGGATCAAGAACTTGAGAGGATCTGTGGAGTGTTTTGTGCAGGGGTTCTTGGAGGCTCGAAGGCCGGAGTGAGCCTTGGTCGTCGATCAACGAAGGGACACGTGGAGAGCGGATCTCAACTCCACTAGTTTGACCTTCATAGGGTTACGAAGAGCTGCAACGGGAAACCACCCAGACCCCCGAAACCCAAAACAAATATGGGTCCTCTGTTTGCCAACGCCCGAGAACCGTTGATCTGTCACTGACATCTATTCGTCGGTCCGCTACTCTGGAAGCTCTAGAGGAAGGTGTTTTGAAAATCCCCGAAGCTCGGATACCCGAAGACTTTTGCGATTGTAGATCTCGGTGGAGATCTAG
>JASDQU011375698.1:11372-24257 GCA_032191745.1 Picea mariana
GAATGATGGACTTGTTAGTCCATAAATTCTATGTATAAACTAGAAATTAGTGTCACATCCTTGATCTCTCTTTATTTGATTATGTGATATATATTGTGATATACCTTACCCTCAATGAAAAAGAAAGAGATTCCTTGCTCTATCTTTGTTCAAGAAAGCGATATACCTTATCCTCTATGGACAAGCGATTTTCAAATCCTTTTGAACTTGTTTCAAAATAGGGGGAAAAGCCTCTCTAAAATATAACTATTATTATCCCACCCACGTTATTATTAATAGTTCAAGAATTTTTTATAGGACATTTTGAGATATTTTGAAATATATGAGGGATACACTGGTTTTGGGTGGGATAATAGTATGAATAAGAGGAAATGTTCTCATACTTTTCCTATAACACCCAAATTTTGGATCCCCAAATTGACAATGTATGTATATGAATACATGATAAATGGATGAGGGGAAGCGATGTAATATGTAAATGTTCATTGAATAATGATAATAGAATACATCATAAGATATAGACAGAGAAGGATGAAATACGTGAGGGGATATGATTCCACAAGAGAGGAATGAAAGGGAGTTTAGGGGGATCAAGTGGGGCCCAAAGTAAAATAATATTAATTTGACCCTATTCTAAGTTCTTGTCTTGTATTATTCTAATTTATTTAAACCTTGGGATTGATTTCCATGTAAAGTATGTGGGATTCTTAGGAAGACATGTGGTGATTTGGGAGCATGTAAATATAATCCTTGACTTTTGGTTATTGTGGGGGATTTTTCCATTTAGTCTTCCCAAAGGTTTTTGGGAGAGCCTACGCCACACTATGATTTGTAATAGAATAAGTATGGATTTTATGAATACCATGTAAAAATTATGCCAAGTGCATGAGGAATTATTTCCATTGAGAAAAACTCCATTACAACTGAGAATTCTTGGAGTCCCTAGTATAGATATTTTCTAGTCAGTCTGTGTTGGAGCCTTGGAGGGAAGTGGGATAGATTGAGGAACTACGTAGTAGAGAAGGGTATCCCATTACTTGGGTTACGTAGAATAAAGAGGAAATAGAGTTGGTGGATTTGAATTATTGTGAGAGTTTACAGATTGTAAGTTCTGGGAAAATTGCGCTATGTGAGAGGATTAGAGCTAGCCATAGGAATATTATGTCCTTCTGGAATAATATACTTATCTCTACAGTGTTCCTATTGAAAAACAAGTATGGGAAACTGAGAGCCTATGGTTGGGTGGAATTTCCTTTCCCTGCAGCCAATTGGTGAAGTATTCCCATAAAGATAAGTGTTTATGGTTTTTTTATGATTATGTTGAATTTAATGGTGTTTATGTTACGAATTTAACATTTTCATGTTTACATGCATGAATCATTCTCCATATATAACATTTAATGATTAATTATATTTGCATAAGCCTTCTTGTCGTGTTTCATGGATTTGTAAATTTGTAGCAAGGAAAAGAGATTACTAGTATCAGTGTAAGGTACCAGATCTATTATAAAAGATGAAAACATATATTTTGCAGAGAATAACAACAAAGAAACACAAGAGGTGAAACCGCAACACCGAAATAATACCTTTATTGATAGTAAACAATGCTCACTTGCCTCTTCAAGGGGGAAACCTCCAGCAGAGTGATGCTCTATTACAATAATTCTCAAGAAACAACTTCTCATGCCCTCAACTCCTATTTATACTAAATATATCTATCAAAAGAACACTATAGAGGAAGATCTCTTAGAAGCGGAAGCTTCTATTAGGTCTTCTTACATTTGACTTATTCTTCCTTATTACTAGGACTTATAAATATTGTCATTTATTACATGGAAAATATACTATTCTACCTATGTGAGGGGCTAGGGAGGTTAGGTCCCTAACATGCCCTCCCCCTTAAAAAACAACCTTGTCCTCAAGGCTTGATATGAGGAAATTGTTGCAGAATGGTAGATGGCTCCTAGGTGGCATCAACTGGAGTTGTATATTTCCACTGTACTAACAATTGATTGATGGTGCATTAACAGAGACGATGTTCACGCTAGTCCACAACTATTTGTGGCTGCAACCAGATGGAGCCTTCTTCATCCAACTTGGGAAGACTTGTTTTAGTTTGGCACTTAGTTTCGATCACCTTCTTTAAGCAAGAGACATGAAAAATAGGATGGATCTTAGAATGAATAGGCAAAGATAGTTGATAGGCCACCTGTCCCACACACTTGAGAACTATATAAGGACCATAAAATTTGGGTTCCAATTTCTAACAATGGTCATCCTTGAGTGAAGTTTTCTTATAATGTTGCAGTCGAAGAAACACCTGTTCCCCTTTAGAAAATTGATGTTCTGAGTGACCTTGATCTGCTTGTTGCTTCATTCGATTTTGATCCATGATCAAGTTCTCTGAGGGTACAAAGAATATCCTCTCGAACTATAAGAGTTTGTTCAACCACTTGGACCTTCAAGACACTGGGTATGTATGATATAACTAAAGTTGGATTTTTCCCATATACTACTTCAAAAGGAGTCATGCTAGTAGTTGTATGGTAAGAAGTGTTGTAACACCATTCAACTAGGGGTACCCATTGATCCCACTGATTTTTTCGTTCAGATGCAAAACACCTCCAATATGTTTCCAAACCCTTGTTGACAACTTCAATTTGACCATCATTCTGGGGATGATAGGTGGTGTTGAGATGCAATTGTGTGCCTTGTAGCCTAAAAAGTTATCTCCAAAGATTGTTGGTGAAAGTGGGATCTCTGTCAAAAACAAAAGAATGAGGCATGCCATGAATCTTAAAGATATGAGCCATGAAACATTGAGACACAATGGAGGCAGTGAATAGGTGTTGAAGATCACATAAATGATCATACTTGGAAAGACGATCAACTACTACCATGATGACTAACTTATTTCCAAATTTAGGTAAGACAATAATGAAATCCATAGAGATATCCCTCCAAATAGAATGTGGGATCAGAAGCGGTTGTAGTGTGACTAGGGCATTGACTATTTCTCCCTTGTTGCATTGAAAGACATCACATTCTACCAAAAAAGTGTGAATGTCTTGTTTCATACCATCCCAGAAAAAATAGCATTTGACCCTGTCATAGGTTTTGGTAAACCATGAGTGCCCAGCTGTGGGTGTAGTATGAAGATTAGAAAGCACCATGGATTTAATTGTGACTATTTACTAAAATACAAATGACCTTTGTGGTGAAGCTCATCATTGTGCAAGAGTACCCTGGGGAAACTGGAGAATTGTCTTGCAATTGTTGGATCAAACTCGAAATTTTGGGATCTTGCAGCCATTCCTCATGAATATCTTGGAGCCAATATGGTACAATGAAGGAGAGAGAAAAAAGGGACCCTTCATATTCATATTTTCTTGAAAGAGCATCAACAACCACATTGTTTTTGTCTTTCTTGTAAATTATCTCATAATAATATCCAAAGAGCTTAGTCACACATTTTTGTTGCTCCAAGGATGAAATACATTGGTCTAGAAAATGCTTGAGGCTCTGATGATCTGTATTAATTTGGAAGCATTGTCGCAATAGATAAGGGCACCAGAGATCCATTGCATGCAGAAAATCCAACATTTCCTTTTCATAGATTTATTTTCCCAAATGTCACTTTGACAATTGGTTTCTAGTAAAGGCCAAAGGCCAACCATGTTGCATAAGGACTACTCCAATTCCTCTCCCAGAAGCATCACATTCCAGGAAATAGGTGTTTTTGAAGTCAGGAAGGGCCAAGACAAGAGTTATGTACATAGTTTCCTTCAAGGCTTAAAAGGAATGATAAGTTGTTGGAGTCCAAGTGAAATAATTCTTTTTAAGGAGAGCAATGAGAGGAATCAAAATACTTTGATAATTATTAAAAAACTTGCGATAATAGCATGTTAAACCTAGAAAACCACACAATATTTTGAGAGTCTTAGGGCGAGGCCAATCCTGCATAGCTTCAAGCTTCTTAGGATCCACCCTGACACCTTCCTTGCCAACAATATGACCCAAGTACTTGACTTCTTAGGCTCCAAAATCACATTTAAATTGTTTGAGGAAAAGTTGGTGTTGAGAGAGTAGATGAAGAACTCGATCCACATGAGAAAAATGGGTTGTCCATGTTTTACTATAGATGATAATATCATCAAACAAAACTAAGACAAAATGATGGAGAAAAGGACAAAAAACATGATTCATGAGGCTTCGAAAAGTGGAGGGAGCATTACACAAGCCAAATGGCATGACCAAGAACTAATAGTGGCCCTCATGAGTTATAAATGTGATCTTAGGAATGTCTCTCTCTTTCATACGTATATGGTGGTAGCTAGAATGAATATCAAGTTGACTAAATAACTCGACACCACTTAATTCATCCAAGAGATCATCAATGTCAGGAATGGGAAATTTTTCTTTGATGGTGAGTTTATTGAGAGCACGAAAGTCGGGACACATGTGCCAAGAGACTTATTTCTAAGTACCATGACCACATGAGAAGAATAGGGGCTAGTACTAGGACGAATAACGCCTCTGATGAGCAATTCTTGAACATTTTTCTCAATTTCATTTTTCTAAGAAAAGGGATGATGATAGGGATGAACATTGGGAGGAAGGTTGCTTGGTACAAGGGGCATGGAATTCTCATGAAAACCATGGGAAGGAGGAAGCCCCTGGGGAGTGGAAAAAACAACTTGATGTTTGGAGAGGATGGATTGGAGGTCAAGAGGCACAAAGGGTGTCTCAATGGCTTGAATGGAATGGAGGTGTGCAATAATGCGGGAATGAAATTTTTTGAGGAGCATTTCCATGCGATGGGAACTGAGGATATGAGGGGAACTTGCTTTCAGTCCTTGGAACTTATATTTTTGTCCCTCTTGTTTGAATTACATGGTTAATTCCTTAAAATCCATGAGAATGGGGCCCATAGTCCTTAACCATTTGACACCCGACACAATGTCACAACCACCCATGTCGATAGAAAACATATGAGATTTCATGCGGTATTGGCCAATTTGGAGACACACATTTTCACAATGCCCCTCCACATTTCATGGACCTGCCATTGGCAATCATGATTTGAAATTTTTTTACTGCTCGGATATAGAAATTAGTTTCTTGGGCAATGCAATGATGAATAAAATTATGGGTGTTACCACTGTCAATGAGGATGAAAACCTTTTGATGCTTAATGTAACCAATGAGATTGAGGGTTTTGGGAGTAGAGAATCTAGTGAGAGCATTGAGGGAAATGACTGATTCAACTTCTATGGGGTTTGAGGGTGGATTTAGGTTAGTGGTTTCATGTGACTCAGCCAAAGCGGGAGCCTTGAACTCTTGTTCAGAAACATCCTCAGAGATGGAAATAAAAATATTTTGTTCCTTACACTTGTGTCCAGGCAAATATTTTCCATCACAATTATAACAAAGGCCATTGAGTTGGAGTCCATCCATTTCTTCCCAAGTCAATTTTTGGATCTTTAGTGGAGTGGAAGGAAGAGTGGGAGTGATTGGTTTAGGGCAATGAATAAAGAAGGGTTTTCTGGTTTGGGAAGAGACAAAATGTTGTGCTTCCTTAGCCCTTTTAATAGCTTCCACCAAACTATGGGGGCAATGCATGAGGATATGGGAACGAAACTCATCGTTGATGTCAATGATAAAGCGTTCTCAGAAAAAAACATCAAACATGCCCTCAGTGCTGAAATTCAATCGCTCAAAAGAAACTATAAATTCTTCCATTGTGCTAGATTGTTTCAACTTTGTCAATTGACCTAAATGGTGGGTCAGTTTTATTGTGTTCATAAAGATCTACAACAAATTGTGTCCAAGCCACATACCCTTGGAGGGAATTTTTTCTCCATTGCCAATGTTCTTGATCTATATGGAGAACAACATATCAGAGTTTTTCCAACTCATCTATAATGTCATACAAAGAGAAATAGTTTTCCATTTGAGTTACCTATCCGGTGGGATCTGAGCCATCAAATTTGTTCACATCCATGCGTAGAAGGTGTAGGTCATGTTGAAAGTTATGGGACTGAAAAGTCTAAGAATTGGAGGAAGTCTCACATTCAGGGTGCAAAGGTGGGCCATAGGAGGTAAGGTCTCCAATGATATTCAACTTGATGCATATCTGGCCAATAAAGGATTCAAGATGGGCAGAGAGGTCCTGTTTTAGGGTTTCCATTTTTACGTCTATGGTGGAATGTATGTTTTTATTGATAGTGGTAATATTGGCACTGAGTTGCCGCACTTCCTTCTGGGCCTCTGCGAAATTAGAGGACAAGGAATTAAGGCAGGCTTCAAGGTCTTGTCTACGGGTGTGGGCCATGAGAGGGGGAAATAGAAAGGGACAGGTGGGACCACATAAAAAATGGGTTATGGGTGAAGGGTATCACAACGATCAGGGTGACGAGGGGAATCCAATGGGGTGAGTCCTAAATAAGGGAGTCAAAAGGGGGTCAAGTCCACAAAAAATTAAATTGCTAAAAAATGATAGGTATGACTACAATTAGGGAGAAGAGAGGAATCTGATGGGATTGGGCTAAAATAATGGTACAAGCAGGATCCATACTTTTTTTTTTAACTCCTACAGAGTTATACTACGATCTGAAGAATACTACAGTGTTGAAAGGCCCAAACTCTTAATAGGAAAAAAATTGTAGTAATTTCGCAACCAAAATGCAGGAGGTGAAGTTGCATGCCAATATATTTTTTCTTTTTGTTTTTGTTTCCATCCCAAGGGTTAGGGTATTCAAGGTTTCTACATACAAGGGTTTTCCCTATGCTATATCTCTCTAATATACATGTGTGGTCCAACAATAGTACTTGAACCAATATCTCAAGGCATCAACTAAGGAGGCTAGATTGTGCCCTTAGCCATACTACCTGACTACCTAGGTACTACAAAGTATCTTCTCTAGTTTTGTTCTCCGTGGCACTATAGCAGTCAGGCGACTGATCGATTTATCTATGGAGGGATTCAGGATATCTAGGTAGATTCGTATACAGGTTTTGTCTGATGTGCTACCACTCGAAGGGGTACCAACATGGGTTACAAGGGTGGACATCAATGTGCGCTTAAGTACCACTTGTAGTTCATGCATGTATGCTTCCCCCATCGCATATTTATGTGATGCACGACAAATTTCGGTAGCTTTAAGACGTCAGAATACATCTCTACCTTGAAAAAAATTAACCCACAATTTTCCGCCAAGGAAAGTGCTCTGATAACACTTGTAAGGTACCAGATCTATTATAATAGCTGAGAATAGAAATATTGTAGAGAATAACAACGGAACAACACAATAGGTGAAACCACAATGCCAAAATAATACCTTTATTGATAGGAAACAATGTTCACTTTCCTCTTCGAGAGGGAAACCTCCAACAGAGCAATGCTCTACTACAATAATTCTCATGACAAAACTTCTCATGCCCTCGACTCCTATTTATACTAAATCTATCTATCCAAAGAACAATCTAGAGAAAGATCTTCTAAAAGAAAAATGTTTTATTAGGTCTTCTTACATTTGACTTATTCTTCCTTATTACTAGGCCTTATTAATATTGGCCTTTATTACATGGAAAATATATTATTCTAGCTATGTCAGAGGTTAGGAAGGTTAGGTCCCTAACATATAGAGCAAAAATTTGGGTGAAAAAATATGTTTTTGAGAAGTATCTTGTATCCTCAATAGTTGATAGAGGCTACTGAATATGTTACAAAGTGGTATGAAAACAAGAAAAGAAATAGAAAAATTATTTATCCAAATGGTACCCCATAACTTCACTCACTGATATAAGGTACTTGGTACATTACATTTCACTTCTTTCATTATCGAATGAACCTCCTTGACCCACCAAATATTTTACCCTACTTATGTCCACCATCAATTATTCATCTACAAAAAAATCTACCCTTTTGGAAAGTCCTCCTCTCACTCTTTTTCCATGTTTCCAAGTAAACACTATTTTAATAAGTTCTACATCAATCAAATTTTGTACTTCAAATAAATGAAAAAAAAGTCGGGGCCTATGGTTTCCATGGTCTCTAATAACAACCATTTGACCTTAACACTCGAGCATACTCACATTCTTATTCTTGACCAACCATATCAAAATATATACTTAGATCCATAAATGAATCACGACCTGTCCATTTGTAAAACTCCTTTGTATTAATTAGGCTAAAGGGAGAATCTAAAAAATCCATTCCTTTAGTCATTCTTCTTTCATATATAGTTATACTATTTATCAATGTTACTTTCCATTCAACATATATGTGAAAAGTTATAGAAAGGTAGTACATGATTTATGAATGATTATATAAAAAAATCTTTCCATATCCATAGTTTCATATGATATAAATAACAAAATTAAACATTATTAAAATAATCCAAAATTCTAATATTTTACTTCAAAACATATATTATTTTTAAAACACATATATTATTTTTAAAACACTGTAAAATTTTTATAATTTTATTATCTTCAAGTTATAAACTTCTATGTAAATCCATATGGGATTCATGATCTTAAACAAATAAAATTGTACTTTTGTTGAACTATTCCATTAAATATTTGAACCATACTTACATATGTTAAACACATTTTACACAACATTCTAACACCACATTTTATTAAAGTACCTTTACACCACCAAAAACAATTGTTAGTATACTTTACGTAGATTCTTAACTAAGAAACCTCTCATGATAATAGAGGGCTAGGAAATTAATATTAAATTACATAAGATATAGTTGAGTTTTGAAGATCTTTTAGGTGTGAGGTTATTTTGATATATTAATAAAAGAAAAATTTTTTAAATGATTTGTTGAATATTAAAGGATACTTCGATACATTTGTCAATGACATTCTTAATAAAACTATTGATGTAAAGAAATGTGTTTCATATATATTTGTTGACTAAAACTAGTTAAATGCTCAATAACATTAGCAACAATTAATTAAATTAAAATGTAAATATAAATTATTTTAATATACCAATAATATTCTATATCTTTATCATTCTCATTGTCATATAGTTAGATAATAAAAATTGTACAATTAAATAATAAAAATTGTTAATTGTTGTTAGTAAAATAAAAGAACAATTAATGGCTATCTTAATTGTGATGTTAACTATTGAAATACTTATTAATTAATCGAGTTTTGGTTGGTCTCTTTTGTGAAAGGATCTTTACGTATGTTTGAGGCCGAAGTTGGTCTCGTCGGATAATAATTTTAGAAGTCGTTCTGTGAAGTGTAAGTATGGACTTATTTCCGTCCAAAAACTAGTCAACCCTAAAAAGATTCGTCGCAAAATTTATACCGAATTATAAATCTTTACATGACGCCTCTTATGAGCGGATAACATCCAAGTAGACATGAAGGTGTGAAAAGGAAAAAGAACATGACGGCAAAGACAAAGTCTAGGTCACTTTATTAATCAAAGTAATATCACTTTATTTATTAATATAATAGAATAAGATAAGATATGACCAATATGGTCATACATCACTCGATAACATATACGCCTGCATGAATGTACAAAAAGGGTAAAGAACATAAGGAGACAAAGAGCAGGTCAATTTATTCATCAATACAGTAGCATTTTATTCATTATTATAATGCAAGATAAAATATGGCCATACATATTTTGGAGCAGTGGTAGGAAAAATACAGTTGGAGGAAGGGCTCATGGGAATCACAAATCCATTCAAGAAGTTTGATATACTATTTTCCATATCCTCAAAAGCTTAAAAAAGATTTTAAATGATGATAAAGGAGAACAATCTAAAGCACTTTAAAAATAATGTAAATGATATGTAGAAATTGATGATTTTGACAAATTGTTGGTTTGGACAATTATGTAAATGGAAGAAGCAAGTTGATAGCTAAAGAAATATTGCAACCTGAGTTACTTATGTTTGAGGATAACTATGTTACTTTGCATTGTGCAAGTTATGGTAAGGATGCTAGAAAACTACAACTAGGTGGAATCAAGGTTAAAAGAAAAAGACATTTGGAGGATTACAACATTGTGATTGATACTAAAGGTTTGGGACCTATTGGAACTTTGAGAATGCACGAGGAAATTAAAGATTTGTTAGAACATTTTGCAAATGAAAAGAGGGAGGAAAATAATAAATTGAAGAAAATGATTGTTGAATTGAAAGTTTCCTTGAACCTTAAACCCTTATTCACACAATCCCTTGCTATCAAAGTACCTAAGGATAATTCATAAGAAACTCTTGAGACATCTTCCAAAGCCAAAGAAACTCAAGAGTTATTACATGGATTTAGGAAGACTATTGCCAACAATATCGAGGATAAGATGATTTTACTTTTTGAGTTATGGGAGATAACTGATAGAGCTTATGTGATAATGGAAAGGATTGATTCCTAGGGAGAATCCTTCAAAACTAAAATTCAAAAGGACACTAGGTTTAATGAAATATCTGTGTGTACATTCATAAGAAAACTTGTTAATATGAATGAGCATAAAAGACAAAAAGATAATCTTCCATTGAATAATAGGTTGATACAAATCCATGGTGGATGGAATGGCAAATATGAAGTACTGTAGTAGTTAATTGCAACCTATGATATATTGGAGTAGAGAGGATTTTTTTTTTTAAAGACAGTTGATTGTATAAAAGGATTAGAGTGACCTTCCCTTAAGACTAATAGACTTTCAATAGATGAAAAATTGAAGTAGAACTTAACATCACAAAAAAACCCGGTTTGAAATTTTATAGTCTCTCAAACTTCCCTAAACTTGAGATATGAAAGTGGCTCTCAAAATTTGTTAGTGATAATGTGGGGCATAGTTTTGTCACTTGATATTGACACGCCAAATTAAGTGGTATTGAGGATGAAAATTTTCTATTATGAGTGAAAGAGGAAATTATTGTGGTCCCTTTGTGTGATTATATTGTTCTATTGTTCTAAAGAAAGCCCCATGGAAATCTCAATTTGGGATCTAGTTACTATTGTTCTGAAGAAAGCCCCATGGAAAACTATTAAGGAGCATATACTTTTTATGATTTCAAATTTTGTATGATAGAGCATAAATCTTAAACATATGTCCCTTTACATCCCTATGATATTAATGGGAAAAAAAATCATTTAATGATTTCCAGTAAACCTTTGTTGCATGTGTATTGTTTTCTCTTAAGCATTGTCTTCGATGTGCCTTTTTCTTTCTTATATCGTGGAGGCATATTTGTGTTGAGTTGAATAGATACACATCATAATTATAAGTTTNAGTGGAGGCATATTTGTGTTGAGTTGAATAGATACACATCATAATTATAAGTTTTTTCTTCCCTTGATTTTATGGTTGTAGAACTGTTTGGTCCTTTCATAGGAAAAATTGTGTCTGGAATGAATATCTAGTTAAGCTAATAACTTCTCTTACACTTGTGGAATTTAGTTGTAGAACACTCTCCCTATAAATCAATGAATTAATAAAATAATATTTGTTATTCAATAATAGAAGAGTACCACCACTATAAAAACAAATGAGGGTGTTCGTAATCCCCCCAAGACACCCCTCAAAATTGATCATTTTCCTATGTAGGAAAAAAACATAAACATATACATATGAATGTGTCATGGACACATGTAGAGGTTAAAATAATAATTCCGACATGAAATTTCTTGACTCTTTAATGATATATTAGAAGTTTACTCAACTCTTGGAGCTCAAGGAATCGATTCCCTTTATAACATAAGGTAAACTTGTTATATCCTCCAACCCCATGCCCTGTGAAAACATTAAATCTACCTCAATTGATGAAGCTTTCAGGTGTTTCAGAATATTTTTACATAGATGAAAATTATTATGTCCTCCTAACCTACAATCCTAAAGAATATAACTTTATCTCATCTCTTAAATATTTGGAGATTTAAAAACTCTTTTATACATAAAATAAGTCTCTGATATACTCTAACCCCATGAGACCCAAAATACTCTTGCGATCCTAAGAACTCATATTATCTGGGTCTCTATATAAATACCAAATCTTTTGTGATTTACTTGGTCTCCATTAACAACTATTTGGCCTTACCCTTTAGCATACTCAGATTCTTCATATTGGCTTACTAGATTTAAATATATGCTTAAATCATTTCAAAAATATAATTTCCTTCCCTAGATGGGGTGTTTTTAGACCCTTCAAGTAACCAAGACATGGGGAGGCCACCTGGATGGGCGGCCAACAACCTGGTGCCCATCCAATCCCATCCCACCCTCTCTGTCACCTCATGATTATCAACACGCCGCCACCACCCTTCACTCCCCCAATGTGCACCTGCATTTACACGTGTTGGATGCTCTAGAACTCAGATGACTTCATGGCGCTGCATGGGGTTTCTCTTGGCTCACTTGATCTTTCCCCTACTCACTCTCCAGTGCACAATTCACTTAGAAACTCACTCTCCGCTACCAAGCGATTTGTGCACATTTCTCCTCCCCTTTGGTGCATCCTTCCTTGGGCTCCCATCTCTACACGCTCAGGCCTCAACTCCTTCCCAAAATCGAATTTGGCATTTGGCATGCCTCGTCCTAAGGACAAGGCTAAACGGGGCGCCGCCTGGTATGAGTCCAGGGAAGAAAACCACCCACCTCTGACCATCCTTCTGAAGTCGAGATTCCCCTAGCCATTCCTCCAACTGACGTGCCCATTCACGACCATCCACCTGAGGTGAATTTTTTTCCCAATTTGGGCCTTGAGGAAGAGACAACTTACCTTCCTCCTCCTGTAGATGCAAATCCCCCCATCCTAGCCCCAATTGAAATGCCCATCCCCGCTTAGCCCCTCATTGACCCCATCACTGGGCTCTCTCCCCTATCGAACCCCTATGGCTATAGGG
>JASDQU011375699.1:1111-24438 GCA_032191745.1 Picea mariana
TATATATATATATATTAAAAATATTAAGTAATTGTTAAATTATTAAAATTTGTATTTATATGGCTAAATTTGTATTCATATAAAGAGAATTTTATTGTTTTAATCCTTTAAATTGCATGTTAATTTTATTATTCTAGTCCTTTAAATTTTATGTTTGTAACATGTTAGTCATTTATTTTAAGACATTTACATTCATCCCTTTCAATATTTGATGGTACATTTATTTACATAATCATCATTAATTGTTTGAGTGATTATTAATCTTCGAAGATAGTCCTATTTTAACATACATATTATTTAATTTTTGAAGTGAATATTAGATGACTTTTCAAAAATGGATATAGTGATATGTTTTAAATTTACTTTATTTATAAAGGTATAATTTTTTTTTGACATAAATGAATAATATTCATATGTATGGGAACCATTTTTAGTATTTTTAACATTTTTAAAAAAAATTTCCAAAGTTTTGGGATCTTGGGAACTAGTTGAAAATGTCCCCAATTGGTTGGGAACTTTTTTGGAAACTTGGGAGCTTCAACATCAAAGAAATGAGAACTTGTATTAAATTAAAATGTAAATATATTTATTTCATTATTACAAATACATAATTTCTTACAAATATTTTCATTATATTTATTCAAAATATCACTATAAAAGTAAGACTAAAATATATATAAATTTTATTTCAAAAATTAGTTAAGTAAAAAAACTTAATAATACTCACTTTATAGTTGTGGATATGAAAAACTTTTAATGTATGTATATTTTCCTTCAAGCCCAAACTAGACATGAAAGTCTAATAAATCAATACCATATCGAGGGCAAGCATTTGCTCCACTCTAGAGTTGATATCAATCAACCAACCATATCCTTGAATTTTATTATATTTTCATATTAGAAGAGTAGTACTATTTTGTTTTTTTCAATAAAAAAGAATAATGCTTCAAATTTACAAAGATGTTTAAAGTTTATATATGTAAAGTTTAATTTTAAAAAGATGTTAAAATTGTATATATGTATTTTCAATATATATATATTAGCACAAATTAAATTAGTAATTTCAATATTGGAGTTGTTGCAATAGGAGAAACATTGTCCTTTATTGACCTTCAATTTTATTGAAATAAGATTTAAAATGTATAAATATCTCTATACATTGTAATCTAAAATATTTTTTGTATTTTTTTTAATATATATTATTGCCCCTCCCAATTCAAGTTTATTATAAGTTTAAGGAAAAAGAGTTGTGCAAAGCACACTGATAAAAAAAAATACATAGAGTTCATCTGGTCATGTTCATCACCAAAAAGAATTGTGTATGTTCCCTTCTTACTTAGAAAATACCAAGAATTCCCACATAGATTGAAAATGTCTTGCCATGTATAAATGGCTACAAAGGAAAATAACAAAAACTCATATTTATGAAGCATAAAATGCTAATGCAGGGGTAAGGATGTATCCACCTCATGTCCATCTACACCAATTGTTTCTCATGTTGTTCCTCTTCCAATCCAACTTCAAGCATGTTGTTTGATGGTCTTTCTAAGGCTGAATTTAACGTCCTTGACTCATCGGAGGGAGTTGGTTCCTGTAGTCTGGATTCTTGTTGTGGGGGGTTTATCAACTGGCAGCGAATAGTTATGATATGCTTTGTGTTGCTGTTGAATGCCCTCATAACTACAACTATCTCTTCATTTATCCTTATTTCCTGCATTTGAATTTGTTGTTGCAGCTGGGCAATCATGTTTCTGGAATCCAAAAGTTCCTCTTGTTGGGCTCTGATTTGATCCTGGAGAGAGATAACTGTGCAATTGCTACATCCACAAAGGGTCTTTGTTGTGCCGTCACATACTCGGGTAGATGAGACAACAATGGTAGTGCAAGAGATATGCATGAAGCTCGCTTGTATGCCAAAAAATGAGAAGTTGTGCCAACTTGCTCGTTCTCTCTGAATTTGAATGGCAAAGCCGCTTGAATCGAGTCGTAAATCCTGCAATTCCCACAAACAAAGAGGCGACGCCATAATCTGGAATAATAACAGCCCCAATGGGTGAATGACTCTGGTTGACGTGAGTCAATTAGAATATGTATCCATCTCTTGCTTGAGATGGAGGATATGGACATGGTAATATAATGAGTGCATAAGTTTGCATTGTGCCGAGAGCAGGCCCAGAAAAATTGAGGAGACTTGGATGCAGCATAAGTGCTTGGAGGGTTGAGTAATTAGTTTGTGTGTTCCTTGCATGAGAGTGCCATCTAGTGAGTCCAAGCATATTGTGACGTGGGGTCCAGGTTGTCCCCGAGGTCCCAAAACATTCTGATGTGGAAGAGAAGCAAGACGAGAGGAAAGGAGTATACTTGACCATGATTTAGGATTGGACTTCTTTTCCTTATACAAAAATTTCCCCCTTGGATTATCACCGGCCCCACTTCTTCGTAACTTAGAGGAGGAGTTTATGATGATTCTATTGTTGGTTTTCAGGATGCTATGGTCCATATTTTTAGTTTCCTTGGCGAGTGAATCCACTAGATGGAGTTCTGTCGCCTGAGAATGTGATAGTAACTGACCTTTTCAAATTTTTTGTCAAGAGTTCTGATGCAAAAAAATATAGACTCAAGAGTAGGGTGGACATTTTAATTTTCCTTCGAAGTCCCTTTATTATCATATCAGAGTCCCCTATTACCACTAGTTTATCTATACTTTTGTCATAGATAAGGTGCATGCCTATATAGATTTCCATCATTTATGCACTATTGTTAGTGGATTGACCTAAAATACATGAATAATCCATAAGTTGTTGTCCATCGGAGTAAAAAATCACTCCCTCGGCACCTGCCGCCCCTAGGTTCCCTGAGGGGGCCCCGTCAAAGTAAAGAATTATGGACCCTTTTTTTTTCCATATCTTGAGTTTTGAATCAGTAAGTCTGAGATGTTAGTGAAATTTATAGTTTTTTGGAATTGGAGCTAGGGATAGCCACTAGAAATTTTTTCCAAGAATGCTCGAGAGCCAGGCTTGCTCTTCACTTGTGAGTCTTGAAGAAATTTTTTGAGACAAAATACTTCAGAGATTAGTCCACAAACTTTTGAGAGAGAACATTGTAGTAGAGTTTGGGAATTTTGAAATATAGCTTTGTTTCTTGCTAGCCAAGTCTCCCAACATATGAATTTTGGAATTTGCCTCCATAGCTGTGAGAATAAGCGATTTTTAGTAAAATTTCCATCATATCGTTGTTTCTAATTATCAAACATTTTAGTCCAGTTTAGAAGAGTGTTATAGGGTGGGGAGAGAGGAGAATAGAATAAATCCCAAATCTTCTGAGAAAATGAGCATTCAAAGAAAATATGTTGAATGGATTCAGTAGCTTCAGTGCAAAAAGAACATCTAGAGGGACCTGCAATACCCCGCTTTTGAAGGTTTTCTTCCATTGACAATTTTTCGTGAACCATGATCCAGGTGAAGGAATTCACTTTAGGTAAGGAGGGTCCTCACAAATGGAGGCCTGTAATTTTGAGGGGGTTGGTCCCTATTCTTCCTTGATCAAAAATTTGTAACCTTGCTTGATTGAATACCCTGTAGTTCCCCAACTTCGAGTATTTTGTGAATGCTTGTTTGTAGGGGTGCAACCTACCATCTTGTTGAAGAAAAAGGGTACTAGGGGTCAAATATGGTCTGGAGGGAGCGAGGATTTCCAACTACACCAAGTTCCATCGGAATTCCAAATAGAGAAATCTTGAAGGAGAGTTCGACCTTTTGAGAGGCACCAAATTTGGAGAGGAAATAGATTTTTTTAGTTCTTCAGGGGTTCCTTTCCCATAATGTTATCATTCTATACATCAATATTTGCACCATTTCCAGGAACCCATGATAGCTTATCTTGGAGTAAAGGGGTCGTTGCTTTTAAAAGTCTCCAAATTGGAGAACCAAAGATGGGGGAAAGAGGGCCATCAAGGCCACAGAGGTGAGGGATGTTGGAGTATTTAGTAGGGAGCGTAGACTTCCACCAGGTCGGGGGATCAGAGATGAGGTGCCAGGCTAGTTTTTCTCCTAGAGATAAATTCAAAAGACTAGCGTTTTGAATTACAAGTCCCCCTTTATTTGAGGGTTGGAAAACTGTTTGCCACTTAATTAAATGAAACTTTTTGGTATTAGTTTTCCCTCCCCATAGAAAGATTCAAAGATTTCTTGAGATTTTTTCCAAAATACCTTTAGGGGCCATAATCCCGACACATTGAAAGAAAATTAAGGCAGATAAAACATATTTTAGAAGGACAATGTTACCTGGAGGATTTAACCATCGCGCTCCCCAATCTTGGATTCGAGTAGAGATTTTTTCTAGAATATCCTACCAAGCCTATGTGTGTGAGGATTTTAGAAATATTAGAATCCTCAAATATTTGAAATGTTTCCAATTCCCAATGGTGGGAAAGATAAATATTCTTGATATCAGATCTTGCTGATGTTCCAACATGTTCCAGCCATAGATTATGCTTTTATTAGAATTAATTTCCCACCTGAGGCCATGAGGAAGGCATCGAGAACATGCTTGAATATTTTTGCAATGATTGCAGAGGAAGACCCTAGAAGGAGTGTGTCATATGAAAATTGAGAGTGATTAATGTCTTTGGTTCCTCGGGTAATATGAATGCCTAGTAATCTTCCAAGATGATGCTCAACTTCTAATTTCCGGCTTAATGAATCAGCCATGAGAATATAAAGATAAGGAGAAAGGGAGAAACCTTGCCTCCACCCTCTACTGGATTTAAAGAAGTGGGTTGGACTCCCATTGATCATAGGGGCAATCCAAGGGGATCATATGCATTCTTTGATCCAATCAATGAATGCCTCCGAGAATCCATAAGCCTCGAGGAAAGAAAATAGAAATGAATGTTTGACACAATCAAAGTTATTTGTCATGCCAAGCTTTATTACCATGCCTTTATCTTTGCGACTTCGACTTGAGTGAATCACCTCCTTTACTAGAACTATATTTTTGGTGATTTGCTTGTTTTCTATGAATCCACCTTGATTATATGAGACTATCTTGGGAAAATATGACTTAATGGGTTTGCTATTATTTTTGTGAGGACCTTGTAGGAATAATTGCACAAAGTGATAGTCTGAAATCTCTAGAAGTTGGAGGGATTTGTCTCTTTGTGGATTAAAGCCAAGAAGGTTGAATTTGTTGCACCGCCTACTATTTGTTTTCTTAAGATATAGTTTAACATTCTTTTCAAATCTATCTTGATTAAATCTCATAAGTGTTTGTAAAATCTGATTGAAAATTTGTCTGACCCAAGGGCTTTATCTTGTTCTAGACTCGAAATTTCCTGCACAATTTCTGCTTCCGAAATTTCTTTTGTGAGAGAGAAATTAACTTGAGTTATTATGCATTGAGGGATATTTTCTATCATTTCATGAGTATCTAAAGAATCATATTCATCATTTGTTTGGGAGTACAGTGCTTCAAAGTGTTGAATTGTTGCATCATTGATCTGATACGGGGTTTCAAAAGTTTGCCCCACGTCTGTTTGGATTTTGGAGACTGTATTCTTTTTCTTTCTCTGTTGAGCTTGTTTATGGAGGAAAGAGGTGTTTGAGTCTCCATATTTCAACCAAAGTCTCCTTGATTTTAGCCTCCAATTCTCTTCTTCTTTTCTCATGGTGGAGTGTAACTACTGATGTGCCTCTTTTTCTTCGGTTAACAATGCTTCTGAGACATATTCATCTTCTATTCTTTTATGGATGGCAGTGAGATCCTCTACCTTGGTTGTTATTTATTGGGATGGAGGAGCATAGGAGGATTTATCCCATTCCTTTAAATCCAACTTTATTTCCCTAAGTTTTCTTTCCCAGAAAAAATTTGGGGAGCCCTAGACTAGTGTAGACCAAGCCTAAAAGATGAGAGATGAGACAGAGGAGGTGTCCAACCAAATGGGGTTAAAGAGAAAGGGAATGGGGCAAAGATTGAGAGGGGTGCTAAAAGAGAGGGATTTGGGTTTATGATCAGAGTGGGAAAAGGGGATAATGCAAGAATCGAGATCAAAGGGGGAGAGGGGGAAATCACTACTAATGAGGAAACGATCTATCCTTACTACAATGTGACTGAGGCCAGACCTTCTATTGTTCCAAGTATATTTTCCTTTGTTTGTCTTGATATCTTGGAGGTCCCAAGTAGATATAAGGTTTGAAATTTTCTCACTTAAGGGACCACGGACCTTGCTACCCCCTTTTTTCTCTTTTATGTAAATGAGTGTTGAAGTCCCCTCCAATTATAATTGTAGTCAGGTCTATAGAGTCTTTTAGCACAGAAAAATAAGGCCAACAATCTAGTTTTTTTTTAATATCGGTTAGGCATGTAAACATTTGTAAAGGAAAATCTTAAATTTGAATCTTTGTTTTTTAAAATTGTTAAGATCCAGTGGTTTTCTCGAGAAATTACCTCAGTTTTCCATAGTTGTTCATCCCATATGGTTTGGATGCCACCTGATGCTCCATTTGAGATGATGGATGAACCATTGCTATTTTTGAAATATTTTTTCACATTTTCCAGTGCCATGTTTTCCTCCATTTTTGTCTCCTGGAGGAGGATTACAAAGGGATTCTCAAGTGAAACAAGATATCTGAGGGATTCTACCTTGAGAGTACTTTCAAATCCTCTGCAATTCCAGGAGAGAAATTTCATTGACGATAATCATAGGAGGTCCATACACTAGGGACTGTTGGGTATAAAACTTTCTTTCCTCCTTTTTTATCGACATTGCTCATAGAGATGTCAATGGACTATTGTTTTCCCTAATTTTTTTCTTTGTTTGCAGTGTCTTCTCATAGGTCCTTATTTTTTCGCCTTCCATATTTGTGTGTATTTTCCATTACTTTTTCCCTCTCCTCTGGCTCTTGCCTTACTGTGCCCTTGGAAGGGTTTCACTCGAAATGGGTTGGTTGTTCAATCTCTTGCACCACTTTCCGATGAGCTTCTTGAAAGTTTTTTTCATCTCCAGAGTCTTCCCCTGGTCCTATGGTTTCTTGCAGGACAGGTTGTGAAGCTTGAGCGACTTTGGGTTGTTGATATGGTGTTATTTCTAGTATGTCTTCTCGAGCTGGATGATTCTCCCAGTATCTCGTATTGGTTTTGTGAGGTCAAGGGAGGATTTTCATGATGCACTGAGGCCATTCTCTTCGAAGCATTCGGTTTTGAGACCACTTCATTGTTCAATTTTGGTCCTCTTGGATCTGCTGAACTATTCTTTACCTCATTGTTTCTTCCTGCATTCACCTTATTTTTTTACCGACTTCCATCCTTCCTCTTCATTGACTTCTATAGTTTTCTGAACTTTCTTACTCTTAGGGAAACTTCGTGCAAAGTGTCCATATTCGTGACACATTTTTCATTTGAATGAGAGCTACTCATAATCCAATTTTTGGATATGGATCCAGTCATCTAACTTGAGTTTAATAGCTTTGGGAAGGCCTTTTTCCAGATCCACTTCTACACAAATTTTGGCACATGATAACATCCCAGATTTGGGTTCTTCTCTGTCAATGTATTTTCCCAGAGAGTTATCAATACTTCAAATGACCTCATCCCCCCAACAATGGAAGGGAATATGGGGGAGCGAACCCACACAAGAAATATTGTGGCAATGTCACTCTCTGGATAAAAAATTGGTGTCCATCTATTTAAATAAAGTCCTCTGGAGCCATAGAAATAAGGGCCATTGTGGAAAATGAGATCCATATCCTCTTTGAGCTCGAAATAAAATATGTAGAAACCCTTACCGCAAAAAAAAATGGTCCATCTTTCCTTGTATCAAAGGCTTCCAATTCCGTGCAATCCAAAGTTCGATTTGTCAAGGGGAGGGCCAAAGACCAATGCAATTCCCTATGAGAGCGCTGGAGGCAAAGGATAGGGATTTCCTTCTTGTTGTGACACGTGGGATTAGAACTTATAGGATCAGATCCAACTTTTTGACAAACTGGGTGTGCATGGGTCTCGCAGAGGAATTGCCCAGAGATCCAACCAGCTACTTGAATGTCGTGATGTCATCTTCAAAATTTGGGGGATCTGATTTCTCCTCAGCTATAGTGAAAACTAGAGGTAGATGACGTGCTAGGGTTTCCTCAAAGATTAGGGTTTCCTCATACTTCTCCTTCTGCCTCCTATTTGTAAAGGTATATTATAAGTTATATATCTAAATCAATAAAATAAATTAATGGACAATGAATATTTAATTGTTTGAGTGATTACTAATTAAAATAAATTAATGGACAATGAATATTTAATTGTTTGAGAGAATACTAATTTTGAATATTTAAAAGTAATTTTATTTTATCATAATTATTATTTAATTGTTTCAATGATGATTATGGAGATCACTCTATAGAAATATATATTGTTTGAGAATACTTCTATTTTATCAAAATTATTATTTATTTTTTCTAAGTGATTATTATTGAGATCATTCTATAAAAATACATATATTGATATCAAAGTTAATGAAGGAATTGGATAGATTATATGAAAAACCCTCGCCCTTCAAGAAGGTATTTCTTATGAATTGTTTATTTAATATGAATATGTGAGAAGGTGGGTCTAATAATGATCATTTAAATGATTTTAACACACTCATTGGTTATTTAATTTCTATAGGAGTAAATTTTGATGATGAGGTCAGGGTTTTTATTTTTATTTTGTGCTCATTTCTGAAAAGATGGAATGGATTGGTCATGTGTGTGATTAATTTTGTCTCTAGTTCAAAAACTTTAAATTTTTATGATGTTGTTGGTGTTATCCTTAGCAAGGAAATGCAAAGAAAAAACACAAGTGAGACATTAGGTAATGCTTTGATTGTGGAGAATAGGGGAAGACAAAGGGAGAGATGAAAGAGCCAAGGGAATTGTGAAAAGTATAACAAGGGCATATCAAATCTAGATGGAAGATGGAGTGATGGCATTGTGGGGAGAAATATTGTTGGTCTATGTCGATATATTTTCCAAATAAGGACAAGAGTCAACCTTGTACAAAATTATTATGATATTTTGATCAAGATCCCCTCTTCATTTTTATAGAGGTGGCACTTCTCTATCTCACTCAAATTTTTTAAATTCAAAAATTTAAAATAATATATTTAACTTTCAAAGCATCGACACATGAGAGTAGAATAGGTGGAAAAAAAAATAACAACACAAGGATTGTAAAACAATAGTAGAATAATGATTTAAATTGAAAATGTACAAAATAACTATATGATATATCCATTCCATCAAATCCATTCATAGAGTAAGGGAAAGAGATCTTAGAAGCAAGATATATAGGACAAAAAATAACTTATGGTCCAAAACAGACAACTTTAAATTATTTCAAAAATTTAATATTATAAGGATGAAATATAAATACATACTCGAGATCCCATGATTTTATAAAAGTAATAAATCACAAAATTTATGATCTCCACAAATAGCTCTATGTAAGAGTATTTAAAAGAATATTACAAATTGGTTGTTCAAGTATGAATAAAATGCATGCATTAAAAGAACAACATAATATTCATGATACTTAAATGATAAATGAAATGTATTTGTCCTTAATGGACTTGGATGGAGCTCCCATGGACTTTATGATAACAGATATGACTTGGAAGAAAAAATAAAAAAAACAATAAGGGATCGGCTTTATAGGTAAACAATAAACTCATAAAGTTGGGTAATTTCATATTGATATGAAAGGAAAGAAAAATATTTGAAGCAAATGTGTACTTACAAAATGAGAATGGGTTTGATGGATGGACCTCTTCCTCTGAATCCCTTCAAGGAACTAAATAAATAGTTGGAACTCG
Organism: Picea mariana; assembly: GCA_032191745.1. NCBI lineage: Eukaryota > Viridiplantae > Streptophyta > Pinopsida > Pinales > Pinaceae > Picea > Picea mariana. The sequence goes on from JASDQU011375699.1 coordinate 10,950, forward strand.
AACCTTTTTCAATGCAACTACTTCTTGACATTTATTGAGGGTTGGTTATTTCATTCAACAAACTCTTGAGCCAATTTTCGATATATTCCTTTAACGGTGGGACTATTATGTCTTTCTTTACTTTAAAGGAAAATAGTTCATCCTCAATATCCTTGTGCTTAGAGCATAGTTCTTGTACAATTTTTAGATGATCTTCATTATCATTAACAAAATTAACCAACCATCATTTTATTTCCTCTTTGGGGAAATTAGTAAGATCATCAAAATCACTACCCTATGAAATCTTGAGTATATTTAACTCAAATTCCAATTGTTATATGGTTAACATTGTTGATTCTCTAATTAATGGTGGGCCCTCAAGTTCCTTAAATATTTCATGTGATCTAAAAAATGCATCACTTCTTTTTTCTTTAATATTCTTACAATTTGCAATAAATTCCCACAATACCTCAATCCTTGCGAGCCATCCCGCATTAATATGTTTCTTTAAATTATTCTAGGGAAATCCTAGTACTTCCTATTATAGTCACTCATATTTGATGCGCAGGCTACAAATGTACTTAGAGAACTTTTATGAAAGTACTCATCATTGTCCAGGTCATGTAGTAGAAAGGTAGTAAGAGAAGAAATTCTTTGTGCTAAAATACTTAGGCTAGTACCTACTTCCCATGCTTTTAAAATTATATTGAGCCTCTTATTTATGTTCTCTCCAATGCACATCTTGACACCACTTATCAATTTAGCATCCTTTTTAACTCCGGAGGATTTTCTTGGTGTATCTTGTGAAGTTGTTTCTAGAACCATAATTGATAATGGTTATGGAAACAATGGTCTTGGGATCAGAGCATCCTCTAGCTCACCTAATATTTTCTTCAATATAGTATTATCTAATTTTCGTTATGTGATAGAGTGTGCCAAAGAATCTCCAGTGGTGAGATGTAAATTGAGTACCCAAGAAGGTCCAACTCCTAAAACATCTACTTTTAAATTCTACTTTTCTTTGATCTTTTAATCTTTGACACGATTTTTTTCTATCTGGACCTTTTTTGCTTTCTTATTGTATCTGGTATTGTGAAAATGTATGGACTAGTCTTCAAAAAATATTTCCCCCTCTTGGGAAAACTCTTCTACTAACATTTGACTTTCAACAATTTGTATCACTTCCCATTCTAACACTACTTTCATCCAAATGGAAACGTGTAGAACATACAAAACATACCTTGGAATGTAGGATGTGGAATCATGTCCCACCAGTCATGAGAAGATCCAAGAGAAGTCACAGTAAAACTCCGACAATGATCCTATATCAATGTGGGTAGTATAAGTTGTCATTGTTGCAGGCGGTGCCAAAACATTCCCTAACAAATTCACTATGCCACCTTGCATGTCCATATAAGAATATGATTCTGAAAGCTTCAGATTTTTATTATGGATGGGGATTCATATAATTTTCCTAAATACCTATGGTGTTAAAAGAATATGATTCCTTCCTTCATCAAGGACTGGAATTATCCCATGCTTCAAGTCAAATCGACTAGCACACCAAAGAAACTAATTCTTTAAAATCAAAGAATTTAGGAATATAACTATCCTTAGCTAGTGTTGGCACAGGGGCAGACCCAGGGTTCAACGCTACAACAATGCACCAACAAAACCCTAACTACTGGCCCTTTCGGCAACACCTGCAAAGTAGATGAAGTCTCACCCGAGGTAGAGGCAGGGGTGGTTGCAGGACTCAAGTGTCTGCAACCTTAGTTGGGACACAGATCTATGATTGTAATTCTTAACAGAGCACTTAGAAGTGATATTTATCAATATTCAGTTCTTTAGTTACAACGCAGTTAAACCCTAATCACGGTACAACATAGTGGTCAACCAGATCTGGCATCTAGCAACACTTAGCATGAAGGAACAAATAGGATCTAGCAGATTCAAGCACTAAGAACATTCATATAAGTCCGACCTAACATCCATATAAATCATTAGCACAAAGCATAAATAGATCTATCTATCTATATCAAAGCACTTAGCAAGTAAAGACATAAACACATCAACACATTGCACAAAGTAGAGAAATACATCATATACGTGGTTCACCCCCACCCTAGGGCTACGCCCACCAACTCTTCTTCTTTATTCTTCAATAGGTTACATGCACAGAGCCTCAAAACCTTACTTTGCATAGGACAAGATATTTGCGCAGCTCGCTAGATCCTCCTTCCCTGAGTAGATCTAAGAACACAGCCTTCCGCAACCTCTTACAATGAATTGCACTTAGCTATGCAAGCTCACATAGTATGCACAGAGCACTTACAATCTTGATCACACAAATCCAACTTTATCACTTAGTTATTCCCTCATGACTTATCTCATTCCATTTCCTAGTCTTCTATATATAATTTAAAAAATAGGACTAAACATGGGTAAACCCATGGGTCGGCATCCCATACCTGTTACATAATCCCAAATCCCAAAAAGGGCCCAAAAAGGGGTCGAGATCCCATGATATCTACTTCGTCTTATGCTCTGCCTTCGACAGGCTGTCGAAGTCCCAAAATAGGTAAAACATGACCAAGGATTTCCCAAAACTTGGTCAAGGGCCAACAGGCCCCCAACACTCACCTGTGACTCGTCCTGAGTCACTCTGATTTGGGTAGTTCTGCTTCAAAATCCTCAAGCGTAGCTCAAGCTACTTTGACTTGTTGTTGTGCCTTGGCCTCCTGTTCAACGAACTCTTGGATGACTGCATCGTTGACAGGTCCTTCAAGGCGTTGTTCAACTGTAGTGACAACCTGCTCCAGTTATGTTCCTCGACCTTCTACCTCTGTAAACAATTGGTAATCCTTATCTTGTACAGGTTGGAGCCTCTGAGTTACTTCCATAAATCTTCTTTGGATAATGTGGATCTACTACTGGGCAGTGCGCTGCTCCTGGGATTGCTTCATTCTTTCCACAACTGGCAGGGGCTTCAACTGCACTTGTATCATTTAAGCTTGATACTTCACCTCTTGGAGCTGCGACTCCAGTGCCTTCAGTTATGGATTCTTAGTGATTTTATCATAGGTCTGGGCACTGCGATCAGTAATTTTCTTACATTCCATATCAAGGGATTTTATTCTCTCAACTGCGCTTTGAGCAGTTGCTTCTCTTTGATCCCTTACATCCTATGGGGTCTTGGGTACTACGCAGAGCTCTAAGTCTACGATGCGTTGTTGTAACTACTGGATAACCTCTATGAGATGCTCTACCTGCTACGTGACTCAATCCTCTGCCTTTATTTCTACAACTGTCATAGAGAGAAGTGATCTACTGACCGCTTCTTTCACTTCGAGTTGCTCCACGAGCAACTATTCTTTTCCTTGTTGTAGATGTGATTTTTCTTCATCAAACTTTTCTTGGAGAGCAATCTTTTCCTATTCTGCAGCTCGACGTTGTTCTACAAGTACTCCTTACACTTGCATCAAAACTTGGGTGGTTTTTTGCGTTTCGTCTTGTGCTCATCGAAGGCGAGCTTCGACTGTCTCAGCTAGTCAACGGAGTTGGGTTGGCTCATCTCCCAACTCTGGTTCTCCCAATGGAAGAGGCGCAATGGAGACTGAGCAATTGGACTGAAGAGCCTGCTATATCCGTCAAAGTTCGAATTCAATCCTATCATACATTTCTTCCTGCTTTTCTCCTTGTTTCTCTGCTATCTCCAGTGAAGCATCGTTCAAGGAGGCTATGATGAAGTCAAAGTCATCGGAGGTGAGGACAGTCTGCATCTTAGTCATGGAGGCTTTCGATTTCTTCCGGGAAGAAGGTTTTAGGGTGGAAAACTTCCTCTTCTTCAAAGGGTCAACCTTGTCTTTGGGCGGTGTTACCTCGCCCAGTCTCTATTAAGCTTCTACTTTGTCACCACCCCCTCAGTCAGGTGACATGGAAGCAATCTTCACTGAGGTGTTGCTTACATTTTGGACCTCCTCAGTCTTCTTCTGTCTACTGGTTCTAGGTGTATTATGTTCTTTATGAGTCTCCTCTAGGCTGTCAATATCAGATATCTCTATGGGGTTGGTGTGGATAAGGAGGTCAGTGGACCATTCCTTGGTGATCTCCTAAAGGTCTTCTTCTATAAGTTTGTAATATGACTAGAGCTTCTCTTGATGTTCATCTGCTTGCGCTGTAATGTATATAAAGTGTCGATTTGCACTGAACTTCATTAGTGGTCGAAACCTTTTTAGGGTGTTCTGAGTCATGCGAGGCTCGGCTTCAATGGCTCTCTTTAGCTAGAGGTAGTATGTATGAAACACAACGTTTGACTACCATTGCTTGCTCATATCAGTGAGTAGCGAACTTCATGGCAAGCAGTTCGAACGACTCTATGTCGGGGAAGGTTGCTCCTTCCGGCATCTCCCAGGAAACAAATGCAATCAAGACCAAGAGCCAGCTAAAATGAAATTCATAACCTTGATCCTGTGCTTCTCGGCAATCTAGTTCCAACTAGTTAACTAGGTACTTCACCCAGTTCATCTGTAGGCCTTCCGCGCACTTCCCTGCGAGGTCAACAATAAAGCCGGTGACCTGCATAGGTCGGTTCTTCCTTACTAACTTTCTAGCTATCAGTTGACATGCGAGGTGCACTGTGCCACTCAATATGGAAGATACCTTGTAGCCTCTTGTTCCCTTTTCAATGTCACCATATGTATCCTTGATCTTTTGTGCAAGTGCGCGATCTGCGGCTTTTCCTAGATAAAAGTTCTGCAGGTCGGGTCCTTGCATACTCAATCCTGTGATCCTGTGGATCAGCGTTGGATCAACTGTAATGCGGTAGTCTAGACATAAGTAGCTACCATGGTAACACAACAGTAGCAGCTTGACATAGGCGTTGACTTCCTGGTGTTTTCTGAAGTGTGGGATCATGACATTCAGCAGGGTGGACTGCGTGAGGTTCATCGTCCATGGTTGAGGGATGATCTTCTAGTTCTTCTCTTTAATTCTAGTTAGGTACTTGTATGGGGCGAGCATACCATATATCTTTTGATCTATGAGGTTGAATTCGTTGAACTTCAATGCTGTGATCTTGTCCTTCTCTATTCGAACTATGTGTATCCCCTTCGAGAGGTACGCAGTGACCATAGTGTACTCGAAGTCTCTTGGCACACTATCACGATTCACCATGCCATCCAAAGGAGGGATGTATTCGAGCAATATGGATGGAATCAACTTCGCATTTGCTAGGTCATTTTTATGCTTGGTTCTCTTCTCTACTGATGGTCAGGATGGCCCCGATCCACGAAAGTCGACAGAGAGGCTTGCAGTCCTCTTGTACTACTTGTACACCTATATACATCGACATGACTCGTTCATTCATGAGGTCAATCAAAACTTCTTCGACAACTCTCTCTGCTACGTTGAACTCATCCGACATACACGCTCAGGGTCGGAAATCTTTGGGTTCGAGGAGTAACTTAGAAACTGCAATAGGATAGAAGGAAATAGCACAATGATCATTGTATAAAATCAACAAGTCTGTGGGCTCAAATTTATGATTATCAAAAGTGTTCTCAATGCATGGCGCGACGACATAAATAGATAACTTGGCAACAGACTGCTTGCATCGGTCGAGAAGACTTCATTAACTTTGTTTTGTCCGTTATGGCATGGTCCAATGGTCTGGTGGCGAACCATAAATGCCTTTCTACCCGTTCGGAGGGTTGGCCAAATGGTTATATTGGTCCCAACGACTATATTTCTTCGTCATGGAAAAGTGCCATGTGACGCTGCTCTGTTATCCCGGCGAAGCTCCAATTTTGCACATTTTCCTTCTGCGAAGTTCCCTATGGAACCTTCTATAACTTGTCGATCTTAGCTCTCTTCTTACTTAGTTTTATAGCTTTCTTTCTAGTGAGCTTCGTTTTGGTATGCCTTTTTCCATTCCGATTCTTATCTTCTTTTGGCATAGTTACTTCGCACTGTTGAGATTCTTTCCTAAGAGTCGAGGGTGATACTTCTTCTTTATCTGGAATAGGTACTTCAATATTTTGTGGGTCTTCTAGTGTTCTTGCAACTTCAACATCTGGGTCTCTGGTGTTAAATAGCTTCATTATGTTCTTTTGTTCTTCAATTAAGTGTGTGATCCTTCTGTTTATGAAATCTTCTAACTCTTGCTTATTCTGCGCTAAAACTTCTTCTTCTTCTTGCCTTCTGGCCTGATTTCTTTCAATCCAAGGCTTTCCTAGTAACATGGTAAATGGGGCATGGTTCTCAATAAATTTAATAATCTCAAAATCTTCTTTCGTCGAAGTTCCATTGGTATTCATAGATATCTAGGTGAGATTTCCACATAGGTTTATCAACTTTCCTCTAAATAGACCTAGTCCTCCCAATGAAGGAGTCATAGCAGGCTTCCCTAAAATTTCCCAAGTTCTTTCTGTCATGACATTCTCCTGTGTTTCCTCATCTAGAAAACAGCCAATGTCAAAGTCTCTTATTCTTGCTTCAAGGAATTATTTTTCTTTGAATATTTCTGATAAACTAACATGTCGATGGTCATTCAGGTTTTCTTTTATCTATAGCAATACTTTCTCTGGTTCTTTATGGCGTTCTTCCATTTTTGGATATACCTTAGGGTTTTCTTGTCTCATGTTCATTCCTTCAAGCTTTGCAATCATTCTAGGGAAATCCAATACTTCATGGTCCATAGCTTTGCAACAAAAACAACTAGGTCTTCTCCCAGGACATTCCTTAGCAAGATGTACTAGTTTTCTACAACTGTAGCAGAGGGTTAATCCTCTCTTTCTTTTAAATGATTCCTAGCTCTTTTTATGCTATGTGCTAGGGTCATAGTAGCTAACCTGCAAACATTTCTTTCTAGGATCCTGCATCCACTTGTTACTCCAAACATTCTTTCTATGCATAGGTATAACATATCTTTCACTATTCTTATCAAATCTACGCATATCAAACCTTCTTTCATCTATTAGTGCCCTAGTTTTTAGGCTAGGAAATAATCTATCAAACATACCTAGATCCATACTTTAGAAACACAAATTTCCACTTATCTTATTTCTACAGAGCACAAAGCTTTCAGATCTAGAACTTTTCACTATTCTTACCTTTATCAGAGCACAGAGCTTGCAGATCTTACCTCTTTTCTTCATATATGACCTCTTTTCTTCAGATCAAGATTCTTTCTTTAGCACAAAGCTTTATAAATCGAGTAAAATAATGCGCACTAGAACGATAGATCTATGCACAGAGCTTTCACATTTTCAGGTCGAATCTTTGCACAAAGCCTCATCTTCCTTAGTTCCCAGCAATCATAGTTTCAAGTCTCGGAAATGGAACCATTTGTTGGCACATGGGCAGACCTGGGGTTCAATGCTACAACAATGCACCAAAAAAACCCGAACTACCGACCCTTTCGGCAACACCTGTGAAGCAGATGAAGTCTCACCCAAGGTAGAGGCAGGGGTGGTTGTAGGACTCAAGTGTCTGCAACCTTAGCTGGGACACAGATCTGTGATTGTAATTCTTAACAGAGCACTTAGCAGTGATATTTATCAATATTCAGTTCTTTAGTTACAGTGCAGTTAAACCCTAATCACAGTACAACACAGTGGTCAACCAGATATGGAATCTAGCAGCACTTACCACAAAGAACAAATCAGATCTAGTAGATTCAAGCACTAAGCACATTCATATAAGTCTAACCTAACATCCATATACATCATTAGCACAAAGCATAAACAGATCTATCTATCTATATCAAAGCACTTAGCAAGTAAATACATAAACACATCAACACATTGCACAAAGTAGAGAAACACAACATATACGTGGTTCACCCCCACCCTGGGGCTACGTCCACCAACTCTTCTTCTTTATTAGCTTCTTCAATAGGTTACATGCACAAAGCCTCAAAACCCTACTTCGCATAGGATAAGAGATCTACGTAGCTCACTAGATTCTCCTTACCCAAGTAGATCTAAGCACACAGCCTTCCGCGGCCTCTTACAATGACTTGTACTTAGCTCTGCAAGTCTCAAACAATATGCACAGAGCACTTACAATCTTGATCACACAAATCCAACTTTAGAACTTAGCTATTCCTTTATGACTTCTCTCATTACATCTCCTAGTCTTCTATATATACTTTACAAAATAGGCCTAAACATGGGTAGACCCATGGGCCGACATCCCATACTCGTTACATAATCCGAAATCCCAAAAAGGGCTTAAAAAGGGGACGAGATCCTGTGATCTCTACTTTGTCTTGCGCTCCACCTTTGCTAGGCTGTCGAAGTCCCAAAATAGGTCAAACTTGACCAAGGATTTCCCAAAACTTGGTTAAGGGCCAACAACTAGACCAGTATTACAAATCTTATTAGTAGCCTTCTATTCTAGGGTAAGGATAGAATACCACTGATAGGTTGTCGAGTAGTGGAATTATTTGTTCTAGAGCACAAGGAATTTGAGTGTGTCTCCACAGAAAGGTTCTTTTGTCCTTATTTTCCATCTTTCCCTCTCTTTTCAATGCACTTTGAGATATGTACAAAGTATTAATAAAAATATATGAGTTTAGTTTATATAAGTCCTAGATCATTAATATTTCTTAATGATACATCCCTTCACCAAGTAAATTTTCCTTCAAAATGCATGTGAACTATTAATAAGAATTATCCACTGTGAATGAATGATATTTTCGAAATTGCGACAATTAATCCTCCTTTAATCCTGAGAATCGTATTTTCCTTATGAATTGGGACATAATTAATGCACCATAAATCACCTCAAGAATGAAGATTATGATTGGTTATGTAGCAAGAAATGCACTAAATGTGGGAAAATTGATGTTTTATGAAGATATAAGTATAATTATTGTAGAGGAATGGTTCATGCGGAGTTCTCTACATGAGATAAGAATCGTGAATCAACAAGAATGGAATTTGTAGTAAATAGAGAGAGAGAGAGAGGGACAATTATATAAGAAAAGGTGATGCGTAATAAGTCAATGCAGAGAAATGTGATGTGTAGAAAAGGGTTCATGTGGAGAAATGGGAGTGTTTGATCCAGGTGCATATTGGTGGCCACCCATCTTTTCCAACTGGTTCAAAACAATTTTCTGGCAATTTTGGTAATTTACTATTTTTAGCAGTTTTTAACTTCTGGGGCCATTTTGAGGGCGTAAATGAAGGTTTTTTGGGATAGTTCTTCTCAATAATATTCAAAGTCTCTAATTGAGAGCCCTAAATGAATCTCCTCGATGATACCTTTCCAACGAGCTATTGTGCGCCCCAAACAAAGATCGTATGCCAAAGTTACGCCCTCGGGAAATTGATACACCAAACTTCCCAAAATGGGGTCCACAAAACTGTTGGATTTTCATCTTTCCGGGTTAGGGTTTTGGATTTTATTTATGATAAAAAGGCATTTGGAGCCTCACTGTAAAATCATCTTCTTGTGAATTCCAGTATCCATCACATCTCTTCTCAGATATAAGCTACCAACATTCTAGCGGGTCTTTCACTCTGTATTTTTTACAGTCTTTGTACATTTTCGCTCATTAATAGAAAATTGTGTATTACTGTATATTTGTGTTTATGTTTGCATCTCTGATACATTTATGTTATATTATTGGATATCCTAAATATATTTGTACATTTCTTTATTATATCTTCTCTCTCATTTCGTTCCGAAAATAATCTGGATCAATGGTATCAGAGCAGGCTGCTCTTGATCATTTTTTTTTCAACGCATGTCCTCAATGAGGTCTGAGTATAGCAAGTTGGGTCTCGATCTTGTCTCTCTTGAAGAAAATCACTCTCTCACACCCAAGAAACCCTCCATGTCAGAAGAAAAGAAAAATGATGGAGCAGATGATTCTATCAATCTGTTGCTTGAGAAAGCTCACACGCAACAGAGGGACAAAATGATGGAGAAATTTTTCCACATTCTTCAATGTCTGCCAATAGAAACAGGTGCATCTTCATCAAAACATCACTTTGGAAGCATGTATCATTTCAAGATACAGGTTAATTTTGATATTCCCGTATTTGAAGGTCAGATAGATGCGGATGCCCTAGACAAATGGTTAAATCTGCTAGAGGGTTATTTCTTTGTTCACCATTTTTCCGACAGGTAAAATATCACCTTTGCACTCCTTAAAGATCTCCCCCGTGTCAAACATTGGTGGGAAACTTACTAGGATAAAATTTCCACAGAAGAGTCTGGAATATATGGGGTCGATCCCACTTGATATTTTTTGGTGGACGCGGTAAAGGAACAATATTACCTTGTTGGCAACTATGAGGACCAGTATATGATATGGACCACACTGTGGAAAGAAAGGGGCCACACAGCTCTGGAGTTCATCAATACCTTCCATACCTTTCACACCAAGCTAGGTATCAAAGACTCTGAACGACATTTTGTTCTGAAATACCATGGGGATCTACACAGATACATCCAAACTGAATTGGATTTTCTGGACATCTCATCACTCGGTGCTTCTTATCGATATGTTGTTAAAATCGACCATAAATTTAAGCACCAGAACAAACGGGAGTTTGGGTCTGCAAATCCGAAACAACCAAAGTATGATAAAGACAACCCTAACAAATAATCTCTCGAAAACCATTCCAAGCCACAGGAAAAGAAGGGTCACGGGAAGACAAAGAAGGACACTGGAAAATGGTACGATTTCCATAAAATCCCTTGGCACAACACCAATGAATGTCACTCAAAATAGTCATTGGTGGCCGAGATCAAAGATAAGGAGCCGAACCCTTATTCGAAATATGATTCTCAAAATACTGGTAAAAGACAGATCATTGATGCAAACCCCACTGCTATTGTCACGACCGCAACAATTCAACCAGAAGAACCAATAGATCCTGAATAGGGGGAGCACCTTTTTCATTCACATATGTGGGTGAAGGGGACCCCGCTGCATTTTATTGCTGATAGTGGAAGCCAGAAGAACCTCATCTCAGTAGAGGTCGTCAAACAGTTGGGATTATTGACAACACCACACTCGCAGCCATACAACATCGGGTGGCTTTGCTAGGGATGATATCTTCGTCTCATCCAGCAGTGTCGATTGTCATACGACATCCATCCCTTCAAGGATGAGGTATTATGTGATGTTGCCCCACTGGATGTCTGTTATTTTCTCTTGGGGCATCCATATATGTGGAAACACCATGTTGTTTATGAGTCTCGACCTCACAGTGTCATTGTTTCTCTGGGGGTTCATCTCTACAGAATACCAGAGGTAGTTCCAAATATTGTTCCACCTAAATAGTGTCACAAGGTAGTATCTCATACTAAAAAATTTAGCTTCTTCACAATCTGTTCAAAAGGGGAACAGAAGGATACTACAACCACTATAGCCTCGGCCCAAGTACCTTTTGTCCAACAGAACGAGGTCAACAAGATTGCAAAAAAAAGCAAAGATTCCTTGTGCACACATTCATATCAAGTATCCCAACTGGTTGAATAGAGTCAACGCCACCAACAACAGGTTCGTGACAACCTTCAACAAGCTAAGCAACGCAACTTCTCCAACAAGGAAAGAAGCTCATCAAGATGTAGATTCAACAAATGTTTTTCCCTCCCCCACGGGCACTCAATGCAATGGAGACCATTGATTCCTAAGGAGGGATGATTTATCCAGGTGGATATCGGTGGCCACCCACTTTTCCAACTGGATCAAAACAATTTTCTAGCAATTTTGGTAATTTACTATATTTAGCAGTTTTTAACTTCCGGGGCCATTTTGAGGGCCTAAATGAAGGTTTTTTGGGATCGATATTCTCAATGATAACCAAAGGATCTAATTGATCCCCCTATATGAATCTCCTCGATTATACCTTTCCAATGAGCTATCGTGTGCCCCAAACGAAGATTGTATGCCAAAGTTACTCCCCCAGGAAGTTGATACACCAAACTACCCAAAACGGGGTCCACAAAACTGTTGGCTTTTCATCTTCCAGGGTTAGGGTTTCAGATTTTATTTATGATAAAAAAAACCTTTGGAGCCTCATTGTAAAATTATCTTCTTCCGAATGCGAGTATCCATCACATCTCTTCTCAGAGATAAGCTGCCACCATTCTAGTGAGTCTTTCACTCTGTATTTTTTACAGTCTTTGTACATTTTCTCTCATTAATAGAAAATTGTGTATTACTGTATCTTTGTGTTTATGGTTGCATCTTTGATACATTTATGTTATATTATTGGATATCTGAAATATCTCTGTACATTTCTTTATTATATATCCACTCTCATTTCGTGCCAAAAACAATTTGGATCAGTGTCGAGTTCTCCACATGGGTAATAGGATGATTTCTCCTCATGGGATCTAACTCTCAAATCAGCTAAGTACGATTCAATAACATAAAAATTATTAGGGTCATGTGGTAAAAGCAAATGTAGAGAAAAAGGTATTTTCTTAAGAAAGGGTATCATGTCAGTTTCTCCACATGAGGCAAATTTCAAAAATAAACTAAGTGTTAGTTGATGCGAAAAGGTGAAGTAACAATTAAACATGTAGAGACAGACTCAGCATGCAGAACAAAAAATGTGAACTTAACATAAGGGTTCTCTGCATGGAACAAGTCACGAAAATGACCAAGTGTTGAAAATACATGATTTTTCAATGAAGTAATGAGGCGATGTATGACTCGTGAGATATTTTGAAAATGTTGCACCCTTGCTTTCTCATCCTTCAGGTAAGGAGCATACCTCAACAACTCCATGAATTGTTTATCATAAGCATCCATGGTAAGTTGACCCAGCTGATGCTCATGGAATTCCTTGATTTTATCATCATAATACTTTTCCGATAAATATTCCTTTTGGAAGTATTTCTCAAATTGCTTCCAAGTCATCTTGTTTTCCTTCAATCCTTTGATTTCCTTGAGGTCTTTCCACAAAATGGAAGCTCATCCATTCAAATTAAAAATGGAAATCCTTTCTTTGGTATTCTCGGAGTAAGTGTGTACCCAAAAATACTTTTTCATACCGAACAACCATACCTCGACCTCTTCTCCTTTCTTAATTTCTCCATCAAAGGTAGGAAACTTATCCTTCTTGAGTTCTTCGATTTAGGAACCTTGAGAATGCCTTCTCTTATTCTTATTATGGACAATTGATTCTGTGCCACTACTGGATAACTTTACCAAAGTAGTCTTCCTTTTAGATGACTATGTGGAAATGATTCCACCAAATTTTCCCTTCTTGGCATCTTAATGCCTCTTCTTGGAAGAACTCTTTCCCACATCGTTGTGAGCCAATTAATGCTTCTGTGAATCCAAAGGGGTTTTCAATCTCTCTAATTGCTACAACTCTACATTACTAGGACCTTTCTATAGATGCTTCTGTATTTCAAATAAAATATACAATAACACTATATTTAGTTTTGTCTGTTCATCCTGGGATCTCATAAGCCTCTCATTATCTACTTTCAAAATTATAATGATGTCCATCAAATCTGGAGGGGTTTCTCTATC
>JASDQU011375699.1:31206-41705 GCA_032191745.1 Picea mariana
CTGGCCTTTATAAGGTTATACGAAACTTCCGAGAGCATTGGACTTCTAGGTCTAGAGAGGTAGTGAGGGGGGCAGAGGGCCCATAGTGATAATAGTGGAGGCCATTCAATGTAAGGTGGACTATGTCCACTATATTATTAATCAAGGTCGACTATGGTAGTTAGATATAATAAATGGGTAGTTAGATATAATAAATATAAGGAGACTTCTTAGAAGGTTCTACTTCTAGAAGATTCCTCCTCTAGAATGTTCTTAGGTGATGGTAGAACTATATAAAGGGGTTCAAGAAATGTAATGGGACATGAAGAGAAGTATTGTATTTGGAGCTGAAGCTCAATAGGAGGAAGCCCCCTCGAAGAGGCAAGTTAACAGGAGAGGATCCCTTCCATAATAGGATCCATTGTATGGTGTTGCCCTACCCCAAGGATTTTGATATAATAAAGTGGTAGTTTTCTATATTGTTCCATATATATTGTATGGTTATTGTATTAATATATCTTGGTACTATTGTAGTATATTTTTTTCAGGTCTTTGGAACTTAACAATTGGTATCAGAGAACTTTCCTTGGCCAAGGAAGGGGAGATTTTTTTGGCTCTTTTTGCAGATTTTTTCTAGAAAAAAAGAGGGCGACACACTTTAGGTTCATATCTGAAACTTTATGAGAAACATTGGCCAAAAAAAATGGATATTTGAATTCCTCTCGGAAAAATACCCAATTTCAAAAAACAAATCATTCGAAATAGAGTCCGGGAAGTAAATTTATGAGCATTTTAAATTCAACAGTTTTTCAGGGTTTTTCGGGGAAAAGACGCGATTTACAATAAATTTATGAGCATTTTAAAATCAACAATTATTTTTAACCCTAGTTATTGTTGAATAATTATCCCAAGCAAGATGTCATTTACTGGAAAAGATGATGGCCCTAGTATTGAATAATTTCTAAAACCAGAGAAATCAATTTGGAAAAATTGGAAAGGTATTGTCTTGATACACTTACAAGGTGATGAGGCTCTTTGGTGGGTTCACTTGACTATGACAAAATGATGGCTCTCTCTTATGAATAATTTGAGAAATTGTTTTTAGAAAAATGGTCTCATATGAATTGTAAGGATAGAGACATCACCAAGGGTTTGTTTTCATGTGGAAAATCTATATTACAGGTTCATGGATGTATTCATAAAGAAAATGTAATTGTTTCTATTAACCCTAGCTGCCAACAAATTTTTATCAATGTTCAGTTGGTTAATAGATTTCAAATTCCTGCAAAGAATATCCACATCACATAGTTTGAGGGTAAAAATGTTCAAATTTTTAAAGATTTGAAGCTCAGTATGGATATGGATGAAGTGGATATTATTTTGGGATATCCTTGGATAGAATCAATCAATACAATTAATATTAATGTGAAAAAGAAGTTTTTGAATTTGTGGTACAAGAAAAAAAAATCACATTGCAGAATGTGTCTCTTAATAAGAAAGATGGCCCCACGGAGGCCAGCAAAACAGTTATTATAGAGTTTGGATTTGAATTGGAGGTAGATTCTATAGAAGGATATGAAGCACAACTACAGGAAGGACACATTCAGGAAGCTAAGGAGGTCATTGAATCAAAGGCACAATATCTTGCAGATTTGAAGACAAAAGAACCGATTCCTACAGTTGTTGTATATTGTCATCCACATCATATAGAGAAACAACAACCATCAAGGCAATAGCATGAGAATCAACACACCTATGCACCAACAAGTCATGAAAAAGGAAACCAATTTCAAGGTACATGGAGACCTACCAACATTGCAGGAAGACATCAGGCTAGAGAACCAATCCCATGGCAACGTCGACACGATGCAGAGCAAGATCAAGGTGGCAAGGCAACAATTGGACATCATGTTCATATTCCATTAGGATGGATGGATATTCATACTTGAAACCAATTCGATACATTGCTTAGCTGATCATATTGTATGGTTTCTTCTCATGTTTCGAGAATGAAACATGTGAAGGGGGATGGAAAGAAGTATACCTAGGGAGGTAATATGGGGTACCTAGGGAGGTACCCAATGGGAATGTGGTTATGTATTATTAGTGGAAGACATTTAATATATGAGAATGTAATCATTCAATGTAAGGTGGATTTTACTGGACAAATTAGTAAGTGCATAAACAAACTGATCTCCCTAACTTTAACAAGAAATTAGAACAAAACAGAGTAGAATACAAGCTTCTCCTTATATTTCATTGTGATATAAACTAGTTCGATGAGGGATAAATGACATATTGTTTAAACATCGTTTGATCCTCGCTAGTGTTGTCCTTTCTCCATCCTTAGACTTGTGGGATATTGGACCTGTTTAAGAGACACAAACCAACAAATAAAGAGAACAGCCTTATATATATTCCAATGAAATCTATGTATAAGATCAAGGAGATATACAATAAAAATGAAGACACTTTTATAGGGGATGAATGTATTTTTACATTATATTGATGAAAGTGGAGAATACAACCTATGCCTTGATGTTGCAAGGTCACTTCCAATGGCCCTTTTCCTCAACACATACACCTTTTCTACAATACTTTTGATGAAGAGTATTCACAACTAGACTTGGAAAGCTAAAGAAAAGTTGTCACAAGTGCAACCTTTAGTAGAATTATTCATGCATAAGCCAACCTATCCTTTCCCATGAGAGATCCCTCCTTTTATAGGGTGAAGAGGGAAGGCTGAGTATATTAGGATGATCCCACTAAATCAGAGAAGCGAGTAATATCCAAACCGATCAGAGCCACCTCATATTCTAGAAGATTCCATTCTAGAAGTTTCGATAATTTCACCTTTTTCCCTTATTTGAGCATCATCACACCCTAAGCACAAGCATCCTATGACGACATCGTAGCCCATTTTGGTGCAGCATGCAACGATCAAGCATCGTCACACCCCAAGCATTTAGCAGGGTGTGACGATCTCCTTTGATAGGGTTTTTAAGAAAAGAAAGATGATTCAATTTCTCAGGGAGAAAGTTTCATTTCTTCAGTAGTTTCAGGGAACATGTAAGTAAGTAATACACATATCATTCATGATCAAGGGGTGACCAAAATAATGTGTAACATTGGACTAGGTCCACTATATTAATAAAGGCTCACTGTGGTAGTTAAATGTAACAAATGTGAGAAGTCTCTCTAGAATGTTCCTAGGAGATAGACAGAGCTATATAAAGAAGTATAAGCAATGTAATGAAACATAGTGAAGAATATTGTGAATGTATCAAGCATTTCTTGAGGAGTTTTATCCTTCCTGAAGGATTGATATATGGTGTTAACCTACCTCAAGGGTTTTGACTATTTCTTGTGTTCAGTATTTGGTAAATGGTTTGGATTATTCCTATTGATATTGAGTGTTTATTTTGAGATTTATCAGCAAATCTATTCAGGTACTTAACATTTACACTCGTTAGGATATTTCCTTGGGAAACTTGGTGAAGGATTGTATGTCCTGCAAGATTTTCACCTAAAAACAAGTGACCCCTCATAGGGATTTAAACTCTCAACCCTTACCAAGAGTCTCCAGATACCAGGGCACTCCTGTCCCTTTCTAAGTGAATATTTTGTCCATATCTTGCAATCTTTCCTCTTAATCCTCAATATTTTCAAGGATGTAGGCCATCTAGACCTGACTTGACTTCATGAGTTAACAAATTTACACCATGAAAGTAAGGAAGATAATTCCATTTTACACAGGAGTTAAATACATCATTTACATACATTCATAAGTTCCACCAATCCAAAATGACACACACTTACATATTACCATACATTAAACAGTCAAGTTAGACACTCATTTGTTCAAGGGAAATATCAATAGCCAACCAAATGTGATCCATATTTTATGAATAGAACGAAATGACTACAGATTATTAATAGGAGCTTAACACAAAATAATAGAGATACAGTAAAACTGGTTTTCTATTCAATAAGGAAATACACTGAAACTATAAAATGCAGCGAAAACAAGTTTGTTGGAATGGTGGCAGCTTATCTCTGAGAAGAGATGTGATGACTGTGCTCATTCACAAAAAGATGATTACAATGAGGCTCTGAAGGAATTTTTACAATAAACAGGAATGCCAAAAACCCTACACATCCAAAAATCTAACCCTAGGAGATGAAGCACCAAAAGTCATGTGGGCCCCATTTGGGTAAGTTAGTACATCAACTTCTTGGGGTCGTAACTTTTGCATACGATATCCATTTTAGGCATATGATAGTCCATTGGAAAGGTATCGTCGAGGAGATTCATTTTGGGGGTTCAATCATTCCTTCAACTATCTTTGGGAATCTCTATCCCGAAAAACCTTCATTTAGGACCTCAAAATGGCCCCGGAGGTTAAAACTACTAAAAATAGTAAATTGCCAAAATTGCCAGAAAACTGTTTTGAGCCAGTTGGAAAAGATGGGTGGCCACTGATATCCACCTGGATCAATATACCCTCCTTAGGAATCAATTTTCTCCATTGCGTTGATTTCCCCCATCAGATGAGGAAATTTCTGTTGAATTTGGCCCCGGGTGAGCCACTTGCCTTGGTGCAGGAGATGCCCTGCTTTAACGACTCGATAAAGCTAGATCCTTTGTTGTCGAGTGCCCTTGATCTGTGTGTCCACAATATGATCATTGGATTCCTATTGTATGTATTCAGGGTTGAGCTCTGTTGGTGTCAGTTTTTCTGCTACGTCTGAGGTGTCCAATAATGGTGGGAAATAAGCGTGAAGGAGATCCACGTTGAACACTGGGTGCAGGCCAAGGAAAGGAGGAATGTTAAGCTCAAAAGAATTATCCCCCATAGCCTTGGTGATGGGTTAAAACCCATAACAGAGTGGGTGAATATTCTGATGGGGTCATGTAATGCGTTCTTTCTGCAAGTGCAACCAAACTTTGTCACCCACTTGAAACTTGCGTGGCACCCGATGTTCATCATGGCACTGCTTATACTTGCCATTGGACTTCTGTAGGATATCCTGAACCTATTGGAATATGTGATGGATCTGGTCAATGAACCGGGTGGCTTTTTTGGCTTCAATTGGAGCAGGAGATGAGTTATTCGAGGTGACCGCAAGGGGAAGTGCAACATCTATGGGACCCAATGGTTGGAATCCCAACCCCACCTGAAAGGGGATATGTCCGGTTGAGCTATAAAGGGCTCAGTTGTAGCTATGTTGGACATAGGGAAGGCTCTCATCACATGTTCAAGGGTGATTTGAATTATAGATGTGAAGGATATGCACAATCATTCGATTTACGACCTCGGTTTGGCCATCTGTTTGGAGGTGGAAGGCCATGGATTTGGTGAGCTTGGTGTCTAGAAGTGACCAAAGGCTCGAATAGAATGTGTTGAGAAATCGACTATCCCGATATGAGACAATGGTTTGTGGGATTCCAAAATGTACCCAGATTCGTTCAAAGAAGAGCTTGGCATTGGCCTCTGTTATGATGTTCCTCTTGTAGGAAACTAGAATTGCCATCTTAGAAAAGTGTTCAAAAACCACAAAAACATAGTCATTTCCTTGCTTGGTGGATGGGAGGCCTGACATCTAATCCATTGAGATGGATTCCCATGACCTGTCAAGAGTAGAAAGAGGGGTGTATAGGCCCTGTTTCTTAGTGGTCGATTTGGCAATAGCGGCGGCAGTGCAAAACCTAATATACTTGTTGACCTCCTGTCGAAGTTTCAGCCAGTAGAAATGTTTCTATAGCACCGCCATTTTCTTTTCGATGCTGAAGTGTCCTGCTACCCGACTGTAGTGGGATTCCCATATAAGCTTCACTCACTCGTTTGATGGAACATAGATATGGCCCAGACGACACAACAACTCATCCTGAAGATTGAAATTATCGACAACTGCGTTTGCACTCAACATTTGGTAGGTTGTGGCAAAGTCTGGGTTTGTCTCATAGAGTTGGGGCCATCCAGATGTCTCATGGCCATAGGAGTATAGCGTCAATGCATCGGGGTTCAGATCGATGGGGTGTTTGACCTAGCAGTGCAGAGGTACCCTTGTAGGTGAGGAGAATATATCTAAGTATTCTTCCACGACCTTATATACTTGCTTTTGCTGTGTGGAGAGGTCGACCATAGAGACCCTGGATGTGGCTGTGATCTTTTTCTTATTCTGAGAGTGAATCATGAAGAACACAAACTTCCCTATCTGATAGATGACCTTCCTGTATTTCTTAGAAGAGATCAAGGAAATAGCACTAGGTGGAACTTCCTCAAGTATCCTATACAATTTCTTGTTCAAAGTAATAAAAACACTATGAGGCCTAGACTCATATACAACATGACGTTTCCATGAATAAGGTTGGCCCAAAATAACATCACAAACTTCGAGAGGAGAAACATCACACAATACCTCGTCTTTGAAGGGCTTGATGTTGTATGACAATCGACACTATTGGCTGACGCGAAGATCGCTTCCTTGGCGGAGCCATCCAATGGTGTAGGGTTGTGGGTGCGGCTTTGTTGGCAGGGCCAACCGCTTGACAACCTCTGCCGAGATGAGGTTCTTATGGCTACCGCTATCAATGATGAAGTGCAGCAGGGTTCCTTTTACCCACATCTATGAATGGAAGAGGTGTTCGCCTTCTTCTAGCTCGTTTGGTTCACTAGGTTGGAGCTTGGTGGTAGAAATAGTGGCATTGGGTTCCGCATCAATGATCTGTCTTCCCCTTTTTGGTTCCGGATAAGAGTTTGAACCCGCATCTGATTTAGAGGCTTTCACTTTGGCCACCAGCGACTGTTTTGAGTGGCAGTCAACAGTGTTATGCCAAGGGCTCTTATGGAAGTCGCACCACTTCCCGATATCTTTCTTTGTCTTTCTAGTGTCCTTCTTTGCTTGTGGCTTGGACTGGTTGTCCTGATATTGTCCATATTTTCTCTGTCTTTTGTACTGTGGGTTGGGGCTACCCTTTCTTGGCTTTTGTTGTGAGGGGTTCCCAGGCCTAAATTGTCACGTCTTTTGTTTGAGCTTCTGCTCGATTTTGATGGCATATTGGTAGGCCGTACCCAAGGATGAGATGTCCAGAAAATCCATTTCGGTATGGATGTATCTATGCAGAGAATAGCAATACTTGAGCACCATATTTTGCTCTGAATATTTGATACCCAGCTTAGTACGCAAGGTATGAAAGATATTTGTGAAATCTGGCACTACTTGGTCTCTTTCTTGCCATAGTGTGGTCCATTTGGTATACAAGTCATCATAACTTCTGACAGGCTAGCATTGTTCCTTAATAGCATCCCTGTAGGATTCCAAGGTGGATGTGACTGTAAATAATGAGGTTTCCTCTATTTCCTTTTGCTCACAGAAAGTTTCCAACCAATCTTTGAGAAGTGCAAAAGTAATATTTTCTCTATTCGAAAAGTTATGGACAGAAAAATACCCTTCTAGTAGATTCAACCACTTGTCTACATCATCTGCGTCTATTTGACCTTCAAATATAGGAATATCAAAGTTTATTTGTACCTTGAAGGGGGCAATACCTCTGCTTGAAGAAGATGCGTCGCATGTTGGTATCCGTCGAAGGATTTGTGTGAAACTATCCATCATCTCGTTCCTTTGTTGGGTGAGGGATTTCTCAATCAAAAATTTGAAAGGATCTCCTGTCCCGTCATATTTTTTTTCTTTTTCCATGAGAGGTCACTTGGGCGTGCGAGAGATTTTTTCCTCAAGAGAAACAAGCTCAAGACCCAACTCTTTGTACTCCGGCCTCATTGGGGACATGCACTAAGATGACAAGGAGCAGACCGCTCTGATACCACTAATTTGAATTTTATGAGAAGAATGAAATGAATACAGATTATTAAGAGGCTCTTAATACAAAATAACAGAGATACAGTAAAATTGGTTTTCTATTCAATACAGAAATAAGCTGAAACTGTAAAATGCAGTGGAAACAAGCTTGTTGTAATGGTGGCGGCCAAGGAAAGGAGGAATGTTGAGCTCAAAATAATTATCCCCCATGGCCTTCTTGATGGTGTACCACCCATAATGGAGTGGACGAAGCTTCCGATGTGTTCCTATAAGGCTTTCTTTCTGAAAGTGAAACCAAACTCTGTCGCCCACCTGAAACTTATGTGGCACCTGATGTTGATAATGGCGCTACTTGTACTTGTCATTGGCCTTCTGTAGGATATCTTGAACCTGTTGACAGATGTGTTGGAGCCTCTCAATGAACCGGGTGGCATTTTTAGCTTCAGTTGGATCAGGAGATGAGTCATTTGAGGTGACCGCAAGGGGAAGTGCAACAACTATGGGACCCAATGGTTGGAATCCCAACCCCACCTGAAAGGGGTTGTGGTCGATTGATCTATGAAGGTCTCAATTCTGGCTATGTTGGACATAATGGAGGCTCTCATCTCATGTGAGAGGGTGATTTGAATTATACATGCGAAGGATATGCACAATCATTCGATTTATGACCTCAGTTTGGCCATCTGTCTAGGGGTGGAAGGTCGTGGATTTGGTGAGATTGGTGTCTAGCAGTGACAAGAGGCTCGACCAGAATGTGCTGACAAATCGAATGTACCTATCTGAGACAATGGGTTGTGGGATTCCAAAATGTACCTAGACTCATTCAAAGAAGAGCTTGGAAATGGCCTCTGTTGTGATGTTCTTCTTGCAGGCAACCAGAATCACCATCTCATAAAAGAGATCAACAACCACAAAAAAACAGTCATTTCCCCTCTTGGTGGATGGGAGGCCCAACATGTAGTCCATTGAGATGGATTCCCATGGCCTACCAGGAGTAGGAAGGGAGGTGTATAGGCCCTATTTCTTAGTGGTCGGTTTGGAAATAGCGTAGGCAGTGCAGGACGTGATATACTTGTTGACCTCATGTTGAAGTTTCATCCAATAGAAATGTTTCTATAGCATCGTCATTGTCTTTTGGATGCCTAAGTTTTCTGCCACCCGACTGTAGTGGGCTTCCCAGATCAGCTTCGCTTGCTCACTTGATGGAACACAGATATGGCCCAGACAACGCAACAACCCATCCTGAATATGGAAATTATCGACAACTGCGTTTGCACCCAATATTTGGTAGGTGGTGGTGAAGTCTGGGTCTGTCTCATAGAGTTGGAGCCATCCAAAGGTCTCATGGCCGCAGGATTCTAGCACCATTGTGAGTGACGAGACTAGCGGTCTATTGAGGCAATCAATGACGTGATTGGTGCTTCCTGTTTTATACTTTATGTTGAGGTGGAATTTTTGCAAGTATGTGGACCACTTTTGATGGCGATCATTCTGCAATTTTCCTTGTGTCTACATGAAATTCATTGGCTTATGATCAGTGTGGATGACTGTCTCCTTCCCAAGAATGTAATGTCACCACTGGCAGAAGGATTGCATAATGGAGTACATTTCTTTGTCATAAGTAGGGTACTTACGGACAACATCTGAGAGTGTTTGACTATGATAGGCCACTGGGTGGCCGTGCTGAGTGAGAATTATGCCCACCGCATAGTCTGTAGCATTTGTCTCAATATCAAAGGGTTGTTGCAGGTCTAGTAGTGAAAGTACTGGGGATGAGCAAAAGCACTACTTCAAATCGTCGAATGATTGTTGTTGGGACCATCCCCATGCAAATTTATCCTTACCACCACCCTTGGTTATTTGGCTGAGGGCCCATGTAATATGGGAGAATCCCAACACGAACATGCGGTAAAAATTGGCAAGGCCCAAGAAGCTTTGAATCTCAGTGAGTGTGGTTGGGGCTGGCCAGTCACAAATGACTTGGATCTTGGCTGGATCCACATGTACGCCATGTTGATCAATTATGTAGCCCAAGTAATGGACCTTGTCCATGCCGAAAGAGCATTTTTCCAAGTTTTCATATAGCTTGT
The DNA here is from genome assembly GCA_032191745.1 of Picea mariana. Classification (NCBI taxonomy): domain Eukaryota; kingdom Viridiplantae; phylum Streptophyta; class Pinopsida; order Pinales; family Pinaceae; genus Picea; species Picea mariana. The sequence goes on from JASDQU011375699.1 coordinate 41,100, forward strand.
GCTACCAGAGGGTGTGCAAAACCTGTTGAATATGCTACAAGTGTTTGACCTCAGTCTTGCTGTAAATGAGAATGTCAGCCAGATACACCACTAAAAAGTATTGGTGAATGGTCGCAAGATATCATCCATCATCCTCATGAAAGTGGCTGGAGCATTTTTCAAACCAAAGGGCATGACCAACCAATCAAAAAGGCCTTCCTTTGACTTGAAGGTAGTTTTCCATACATATGTTTGTTCTATCGAGACCTAGTGGTAGCCAGACTTCAAATCAATCTTACTGAATTATTTTGCCTACGTGAGTTGATCAAGGAGGTCGTCGATTCGGGGAATCAGGTAACGGTTTCTGACTGTGATTTTATTCAGAGCCCAGTAATCAATGTTGAGTCGCCAGGTTCCATATTTCTTCTATACTAGCACGATTGGGCTCCCGCAAGGTGATGATTTGGGATGTATGTGCCCCTTGTGGAGTAGTTCTTGGATCTGTCGATTGATATCCTCATTCTCTAACAGAGAGGAGTGATAGATTGGCCCATTTGGCAACTATGTGTCGGGGGTCAGATTGATGGGTTGCTCTACTTGGCAACGCAGAGGTACCTCGGTAAGTGA
>JASDQU011375700.1:11054-22915 GCA_032191745.1 Picea mariana
GGGGGGTATGGAGGGAACAAGTGGAGGTGGCGTCCAAGTGCTGAGGTGTGAGGGGAGATGGGTGGGTATCTCACTAAAGTTGTAAGGACGAGTTGTCCAAATTCTGACCGCCACCGTTGCCCAATCGGTTTGCTGAGTGTACTGGGGAGCATTTTCTTGAGTGCTTGGTGTCATGGGATTGGCATGTTGTGGGAAATTCCATTAACGACTAACGTGCCTTGCTCGAGATCAATTGCCTGGTTCGCTTAAGCATCTGCCAGGTGGTTGTTTCTTCTAAGGACGTGAACAAAATGGATATTGGGGAAGAACTTGAGCATTGCTGTAATTCTTCATAGGATGACTCTTAAGTGCAAATTTGCGGGGTGGGATCCATTGCGAGCATACCCTATGATTATCTTGGAGTCCCCAATCACTGAAATAGAGTGTATGTTTCTTCTTTTGGTGAGATGAAGCCCTTGGTACAGAGCATAGGCTTCAACTTGATTATTTGTGGCAATGCCCAGGTTCCAATGGAAGGATAGCACTTGATTTCCTCGTGGGCAGATGATCACCCCTCCTGTTCCTTCCACCCCGGGGTTTCCTTTTGAGGCTTCGTCGAAATAGAGTATGTGACTCTGGTGCTTATTGCGCCAGCAAAGATAATCAGTCTCTTCATGAAGCTGCCAGTTGGATCTAGAGGGAGGAGGGAGAGGAGAAGTTGGAGAAGGGGGGAAGAAGAAAGAGATGATCCATTCTGATTCGAGTGTTGAGCTAGGGGTGGGAGGGAAGGCTTTGGATTTGGAAGAGAAGAATTCTGCCAGGAGGCCTACGACTTTTTTGGCTACCAGCTCTAGGGGGTGCAAACATTGGAAAAGGTGATTTGGTTCCTAGCGAGCCATAATTTCCAGCAAATGAACTTGGGTAGAGCTTTGAACAAGGCTTTGAAGAGGGGGTTTCTGGAGGTGCCCCGATATCTGGAAACCCAATCTGAAAAGAGATCTTTGGGATGGACCGGCCATCTTATTCTTGCATGGAGGTTTTGAAGAGCTGTTTTCCACACCGTAATAGTGAATAGACAAAGAAGGAAGATATGTTGAGAAGTTTTCGAGGCCTTGCCACAAAGTTCACATCTATAGGGCCCATACATATTTCTTTTCAGCAGATTTTCGCATGTTAGCAGTTTACCGTGGGCTAGGATCTAGCAAAAGGAATTCACTTTGGGTGGACTATCATTGTACCAAAGATATTTCTAGATTTTATCTTTTGGGAGGTAGGTCATTTGAGAGAGGAGTTGCAAGTATCCTTGCTTGACTGAGTAATCTCCATTTCCCCACCCTCTCTGATCTTTTGAGGTGATGTGGATGGGGGAAAAACCTTTTAACAGAGTTTGTATTTGATTCGCAGCTTCTTGAAGATTGTTTGGAATGTTTGTCAAGTTCCATCCTATCCAGTCTCCAGTATCCATGTTCCAGGAGGAAATGTCCACGATGCGCTTTTTTCCTTGCCTATCTAGCCAATTGATGAGTGGTCGTAGATTCATATGCTTCCAGAGAGGTTGCTTACCCATGATACTATCAACTCCTATGAGAATTTTCCGTCCATTCCCCGATATCTAGGTGAGCTGACTTTGAATGAGAGGGATGGAGGAAGCGAGAAGCTTTCCAACTGGGGATCCTCTGTTTAAAGAGTGATGCTGATCCAGACACCTTACCCTATCCCCTGTTAGATTTTTTTTTTAGCACTTGTTTCCACCAGTCGTTCCTTTCCAAAACAAGGTTCCAGAGAATTTTTGCTCCCATTGCTAAGTTGGTAAGCGTTGGGTCGTTAATGTTCAGACCTCCATTTTCCTTGGGTTGCTTGACTATGTTCCAATTTATTAGGTGGAATTTTTTCTTATCTGTTTTCCCTCCTTCCCAGAGAAAATGTCGTAGAAGACTAGAAATTGAAGATTTGACATTTTGAGGAGCAAGCAGAGAGGAGAATTGGAAGATGGGGAGCACTGAGAGAACATATTTTATTAACACTGTACAACCTGCCAGGTTAAGCCAAAAATCTCCCCAATGCTACAGTTTGATTTTGAGATTTTCTAGAATGTGAGTCTAGGCTGAGTTTGGGAGAGAATTGAGACAAATTGGGATGTCAAGATATCTGAAAGTTTGCCATTTCTCAACTAGCGGAAAGCAGAAGACATTTGCTATTAGATCGACTGTTCTTAAAGGAGTGTTCCAAGTGTAGACATTGGATTTGGTGTTGTTTATGAGGGCTCCCGAAGCTTGTGTGAAGTTTTCCAGTGTAGTTTTGAATCGCTTGGCCATAACAATGGAGGATCCTCCAACAAGGAGAGTGTCATCAACAAATTGAGAGTGATTTAATCGCTTCGCTCCTCTGGCTATTTTGATGCCTAGTATGACTTTGGCGATTCGGTCCTTTTCCAGTTGCCTGCTCAAAGTTTCAGCCATGATTATATATAGAAGGGGGGAAAGAGGGCAACCTTGTCTAAGCCCTCTGGTGCTTTTGACAAAGCTTGTTGGGCATCCATTGACCAGAGGGGCTATCCACGATGAGGATATACAGGCTGAGATCCAAGCCGTGAAGCCAAGACTGAAACTAAATTTCTTCATAACAACAATAAAAAAGGAGTTCCTTACCCTGTCGAATGCGTTGGCCATATCAATTTTCACAATCATACCTTGGTCTCCCCGTTCCCTGCTAGAATGAATTGCTTCTTACACCAAAATAATTTTATCTATCATTTGTCTTTTTTCCACGAAGCCACTTTGATTTGGGGAGATGAGTTTGTGGAGAAGAGGCTTGATTCTGTTGGCTATGATTTTAGTTATGAGATTATAAGAAACATTACAGAGGGAGATGGGCCTAAATCTGGAGAAGGAGGAAGGGTTCAAATTCTTTGGAATGAGAGCCAAAAAGGTGGAGTTTGTATTACCCCCAATCTTAGCGGATTTCTGAACATATTGTATCATCCTCAGGAGATCTCTTTTTATTATATGCCAACATTTTTGGTAAAAATTCGCACTAAAACCATCTGGTTCTGGAGCTTTGTTTGGGTGAAGCTGGAACAAAGCCTCATGAAGCTCTTTTTCTGTGACTTCCTGATTGATCTTGCCGTTGTCCCCCTGATTGACCACCCTCGGGATGTTTAGCAGAAGATTTTCTTGTACGTTGATATCTGTATTGCCGTCTTCAGTTAAGAGTGTTTCAAAGTGAAGTTTGGCTTCTGCTTGAATTTGTTGGAGGTCATCTGTTTTTGTGCCATCAACTTTTGTTATTTTCTTCACTTTGTTCCTCCAGATTCTAGCTTTAGTTTGTCTCTGGAAGAATTTTGTATTTCTGTCTCCTGAAGTAAGCCAAAGACTTCTAGATTTCAGTCTCCAAGTTTCTTCTTCCTTATGAAGGACTTTTTGATATTCCATGAAGTTTTGCTGCTCTCTAAGGAGAAGTGGATGTGTGATAGGTCCCTCTTCTAGATCCTTTCTATTTTCTTCCATTTCCTTAATTATCCTGTCTTTTGCTTCTTGATTTTTTTCTCTATTCCTCATCACTCAGTTCTTTAGGGCCGTCTTGAATCTTTTTAATTTCTACTCCTAGATGTAATTAGGAGAGCCTTGAATCCAACACTCCCAGGCATTTGAGATGATGTCGAAAAAGCCGGTCTCTGAAATCCAAAGGGGGTTGAAGCGAAAGGGGATGGGTCCAGGATTGTCAGGGGGGGAAAGGGTGAGGGTGATAGGCCCGTGATCAGAGCCAATCCAGGGTAGAATGCGAGAGCAAGGGAAAAAGGCATCTTCTAGGAAGGAGCTGCTTAGGAGAAAACGATCTAAACAAGCAGTGATATGTCTCGGCCTGAGTCTTCTGTTTGACCAAGTGAAGCGACCGTTGGAGGGATTTATGTCAAGAAGGTGATAGGTGGAAATAAGGTCCTCGAGATGCTCTTGAGATGGATCTCGGACAATAGACCCCCCTTTTTTTTCTTTATGATGAAGAGTGATGTTGAAGTCTCCAGCTATTATTAGATCTTTGTGGTCAAAAGTATCTTTGATATTTTGAAGGGAGGACCAACACTCCAATTTTTCCTGATATAGAGTAGGTAGATAAACATTGATGAAGGTCAGAGTCTTACCTGTTGGAATATGTAGTAGTGAAGTTTGAATCCAGTGTGTCGTGGATTGCCTGGATTGAAGAGAAAATAAATTAAGATTCCAGAGGGTGCAGACTCCCCCCGAGGCTCCTCTTGCGCTGAATGCTGCTCCTTTGCATGTTCGCCAGATGTAACAACTATCATGAAGGATATCCTTATCCTTCCTTTTTGTCTCCTGGAGCACGAGGACTTGCGGATTTTCTTCTTTGATAAGATCATGTATTAGCGAGAGCTTGTGTTGGCTCCCTAGTCCTCTGCAATTCCAGGAGATCGTTTTTATCATTGATTGCATTTAGGGTTTCCCCCTTTATGGGGGTTGGATCCGCTCTGCTTCCTAGTCTACCTTGTTTCCTTTCTGGCCATCTGATCTAAGGTTGTTTGTTTCCCAAGTTCGATTTCCTTCCTGGCCAAAGCTTCTCTTTTATGGAGATTTGTCTTTCTGCCCACTTTTTTAATCGGTGAGTCGAGTGAATTAGACTCTGAGTTTTCCTCTGAGCTTTGATCTAAATCATCCTCCTCAGCACGAGAGGCTTGATGGGAGGGAGAGGGTTGTGCAGAAGGCGGAAACGATGACTCAGGGGGTTGGGTTAAGGTGGGGGAAGGAGACAGGGGAGGCGAGTCCTCTCTAGGCGGATCTTGGGTCAGGATCTGACCAGACGACTCAGGTTTAGGCATGGTATTTAGCTGGGGAGGTGTAGGGATGGCTCTAGTGTTTATGCCATGTCTCTACTTCTTTTTCTTTCTGGGTTGCTGCCAGTGTTCGGCTTCTTCAGTCGGAATTTCAGGGGGGGATTTAGGGTAATGCTTTGCAAAATGACCATACTCATGACAAATTTTGTACTTGAAGGGTAGTTGTTCGTAGTCAACTTGTTGGAGGTAATTCCACTTATCCAGGGTGAGATTAATAGCTTAAGGGAGACCTTTTTCTAGATCTACTTCTACACAGATGCACACACAAGCTTGAAGGCCATCTTTTGGTTCTGCCCGATCTATGAACTTCCTGAGGGTGTTTCCTATAGATAGGATAGTTTCAGTATTCCAGCAGTGCAACGGGAGGAAGGGGAGGTGAACCCAGACAGGGACATCATTGGGGATGTCATTTTCGGGGTTAAAATTAGGAGTCCATCTATTGAGATACATACCTCTAGAGCCCATGAAATACAATCCTCTTCTGAAGATGAGATCTCTATCTGCCTTGTTTTTGAAAATAAACGCGAAGAAGCCTCTTCCATAGAGGAAATGTGAGAGGTTGCCTTTCAGATGTGGTTTCCAGTTTTTGTCTAACCAGATTTCCATTGCTCTCGAGGATGGCCAAATGCCCGTGAATTGACCTATGAGTGCCTGTTCAACAAATTTTAAGGCGAGGGCTCTGGAGGTTCCTTGGACCTATACCGTGGGGATCTCCTCCAATTTTTTCACAAACTTTGGCTGGGTTTGTTTGCTCATCTTGGGAAGCGAGGCGATGAGAGAGGCGAAGGCTGCCACATCTTTGGAGGAGTCAGAAGGAGAGGAATCGGGGGGCCCCGAGGCCTCTCCAGGAGAGGGGGGCATGCATGCAGAGGAAGGGAGATCAGGTCGAGGGATACTGAATCAAAAAAATACAGCTATTTATGAAATTCAGTTAGCTTTATATTCTCATCATGAGAGCACAGTGATTTAAGGTGAGATTGTTTGCTTAAATACAAGCGAACTTTATACTGAACTTCCTCAGTGTGTCAAGAGTATCCCATAGAGGGTTGAATATCTTCTTGCAAAATTTTAAAAAGGTGGTGAGCTTGGCTCGGAATGGTTAATCAGGCAACGAGCAACGACCATGTTCGGGTTCGAGCCCGAGACCTGACCGTCGTTACATCACTGACCTTACCACTATGCTGCACCCATGACCTTCAAAAGGTGGTGAGCTTGGCTCAGAACGGTTAATCAGGCAGCGAGCAACGACCATGTTCGGGTTCGAGCCTGAGACCTGACTGTCGTTACATGACCGACCTTACCACTACGCCGCACCCACAACCTTTTTTCAATATTAAGAAAACCTAAAATTTGTCATTTTTAACAATATTAAAAATGCCATATATCCTTTTTTCTTTTTCATTTTCTTTTTGAGATGATTTTTTTATCTAATTATATATTATTAATTAATTTAAGGTTCATACATTTTAGTACAATGTAAAATATTATTTTTAAACATTTTTTTAGCCTTACTTTAATACATCGCTGATAGCTATAGTTAAATAACAATAACACTACTTTTAAATGTTTAAAAAAAGTATACATTTAACACTTAGAGATATAATGAAAAACATACACATTTTCAAATATTTTTTGTTTGTTTAAAAGGCTATGTCAAATTAAACATTTTTATGGAAACACAAACTAAATGAAACCCTCTTTTTAATAATAATAATATATATATATCTATATCTATATATATTTTAATAACAAAAATATAAAAACACAATTAAAAAGTAAAAAAAAAATAAAAATACAAAGGAAAAACAAAATTTAGAAAGAGGAAAATATGCATTCAAAAACAAAAGTTAAAACAAAACAAAAAAACCTAGGTTAAAACATTTATGAAAAATATTTTGAAAGAAAAACAAAAAAAACAAAAACAAAACAATGATAAAACGATTTTAATTTAAAAAAAAAAAACCATGATTAAAAAAAATAAAAAAATACAACAAAACATTAGGGATTTAACAAAAAATAGAAACAAAAAACAATATTGCAATCTGTTCATTTATCTATCTATTTAGGAGAGGAGGGGCGATTCTTGGAATTGATCCCACCCCATCCCCTTTGAAAATCAAAGGAGATGGGGGACGAGGGTGATTCCTGAGGCGGAGTGGGGGTAGGGGGGGATTCCCAGGTTTACCTCCATCTCCTCCCCATGATGCCCATCTCCTTGTTTTCAAAAGAGATGGGGGTGGGGGTGTGATTTTGGGAATCGTCTATCTCCCATGATTGCCTCCCCCCCAAACCATGGGGAAGGAACGATTTGAAAAGTAGATGAGACAAACATACACAAAGTCAATTAGGGGTCATCTTCCATGAAGACGAATTTCCATAAACAAGTCAATATATTTTTCTCATGACAATCCAACATACATAGCAAAGACTCCAAAAGAAAGGATGAATCATGGTAAAAAKCATAGMATCATGATTYTTACTCCATGCACSACAATATTTGTTTAGGATGCATTTCTAGGAAATTTTTGGAAGATATAAACAAGAAAAMAATGAGGACTATTGACCCACAACCATGCACCATAACCAAGCCAATAATGTGGAACATTAAAACCTTAGTCGAACAGTATAGTTAGAAGGCATACATGTCCAAATGGTAAACCATGTGTGGACCATGTTGAAATCTTTGTTCAATAGTATTATCCAAACTGTTCAATAGAAACAATTTATGCTAGTAGTAAGGTTACACCCATAAATTCCATGTCCCAAGTCTAGCAATCAATTCCACCTGTTAACTTGCATGCATGGGCACCTGAATAAGGTTACAGTAATTTGGATGGATGTAGCTCTAGGACATTACTCATAACACACTAAAAAAACAAATGTTTTTTTCACTAAGTCTGTCTTAAGGCAGAGTGAAGAGTATGATACTAAGAATGCTTTCATTAAAATTAATGATAAGGTAATAGGCAAAATGCCACCTCCCTGCACTGATAATTATCGAAAACCTACATTACCATATTTTGTAGGACAAACTGGAAATAATTGTCTTATTCCATATACAAATGCATAGGACAAATTTGTTATGTAGGGTGAAAAGTAAATTGACATGTCTCCTTAAAGATTGAAAATAAAGGTACTGATTGCGAAGGCCATGGTTTCAAATATGTTGCAATTCTAACTTACGAAAAATTATTTTGGTAGCATCACTTTTTGATTCAGGTCTTGATTTCATAAAATATAAGGTTTTTGTTAGCAATGATATGGGTTTTTAAGGTTATGGTTGAAAAATGTTGTAATTTTAACCCTAAAAAAAGATGCTTTTGGTAACACCACTTTTTTATTTGGGGGTTGACTTTGGTCTTTTAGACACAAAAATATGTRTTTTAAGGGTTATATTTTTCATTTTGATGTTACAGTTCTCGTTAAGTGCGTACTATGTTATCTCTAATGTACAATTATGTAGAGCCTTGCATTTTTGACATATGGATGTTGAACAAACTTCCTTGTCTTATTGCTTGAGGCCCATKMGTGTGAACATATCAAMCATGTGGTTTTTTCATGTCAAAGTGATGGATGAGCTACTCTATTAATTAGGGGAGATTGTATATTGACTCTGTAAGGAGACGCTAAAATTAGTGAAGGGCATCACCTATTAGGGAGCATGRAAAACATGTAATTGAGATGTTGTTACTTCACATGAACTTGAAGCAAGGAAMAATGAAAGCCTCTAAATGGTGGTGAAGATATTCTCCCATAGTTCCTCAGAACTAGGAGAGTTCATGTAGGTTTGGAGGAAGCCRCATTTGTGTCATTTGGGGGTAAAAGTTTGTCTAAAGTTTTGATCAAAAGAGTGCCTTGTCATATGMCTTCTCCTRCTACCTCGTTTCCACTCTTCATTMTTGGTTGAGGAAAGGGACTTGAGTTGAAGAAAGTAAGGTTGTTGTTGATGCTCATGGTTAGGTTCCACCTCATGGTTAACAAATAAAGGAATTGAGTTATTCTCCTAAGCCCTAAGTAATTTGACTTATAGCTAGGCCAAATATATGGCCTTAATGAAAGAATATGGTTGAGGTAAGTAGCACGATGTAATAATCCCACATCATTTTCCATTTTATTAGCTCATTTGGCTTACATACGATGAGCTAACTTAATTTTTGTTCACAATATTACTTCTTGGAGATGACTTGAGCCCACACTAGCAAACCAAGCAATGTAGATGCCAAATGGGAAGATCCATCATTATTTCCATCTAAAGCCTCTTAGGAATTTTGGGTTTCGAAGTTAAGTATAAGAGATAGAGTAACCAACGTCATTTCCCACACAACAATTTGGGTTTATGTCATTTTCTTGGCTTGTTTGGATTAGATGCAACAAGACAACATAAGGGAGGTAACAACAACACAATACATATTTTGGTAAAATCACAAGGGGATGAAAATTAACCCTATAATTTGAATAAGATTGAGCACCTATATTGTTATCCTATGTAACGACCCCTCTTCATTACGACTACAAGAAAACAACAGTGCATTAATTTTTTTTTTTTTGGTGTTTCGAAGAAAGGCGATGACGATGACAGTTAACCACACCATTGACAACGAACGCAAGCACGCATTCCAGGAAAATAGGAAAGTATGACTCCACTCACTAACACAAGGGCAACTGGGTGAATCAAGCGTAGAACAACAAGGAGGAACGACTACTCGCCCGACACAACACGAACACGCCTACAAGCTAAGGGACAACATCCCCATCCCGACGCAACATCCAAACAACAAGGACTAGAACCTTTAGGAGAACGAACCCAATGCCTGAAGGCATTCAACTCATGCGCCATAAATCAACTGGCAATGCTTGACAACACTCACACAGAACGCACCGACTCCGACCAAGTTCTCGCTTGCCACTATCCCATAGGGCGTGCCATGATCCTGTCATCAGGAATCATGCCGTTCCCAAGTATTATATGCGTCAATAACCTTGGCACAACATAAGCTATTCGGATCGAGGACTCTAGACAAAATGATGCGCTAGGAACTGAATACCAATAAGAAAAACCACACCCATACCCCAAAAAAAGGTCAACGAAACGCCAGAGGAAGAAGACAAGGGATGACGCAAGCCAATACACGACATCGTCCCCGACCCAACCAATCACCCAGTCTAAACTAGTCAATGAATACAATCTATTTTAACATGGGTTCCATTCTAAACGGGGCACGTCAAAGTTACAATTAGTCAATAATGCACCCGCTAATTTAACATTAATACAATCAATCTTGCAAGTCTAAGTAAGCAATATTTAAATTATAATTATAAATACCATCTAACCTCCATTATAATCGATTTAGCAAGTCTAAAATTGACAATCTAGTCTTTACTCACCAACCTAATTTTAATCCTTAATACAACCTAATTGGGCAATTCTACAATAATCCAAAATCTCCATCCAACTATCCATTAACTTGAATAACAATATTAACAAGCTTAATGTAGGATGCTACTATTATAACACCTATGAACAATTTAATCTCAACGTGTAGTCTGGCTATACTGACCGAATGAATAATACTAGCTGTCTATTATCATTGAGAAGGAAACTGCTAACTACTAACATCACTCTCGCAATATAAGAAGGCAATTAACATAGCAGTTACTTAACGATTAAATTAGCAATGACAAGGCCATTTACATGACTTTTATCATAACAAGTAATAAAGCAATAACAAGGTGATTAACATGTTGATTAACATAACAATTAATATAACAGTAAAAAGGCAATTACATGACTGTTAACATAACAATTAATAGCTCAATAACAAAGCGATTTCATACTGTTTAACCATTTAACTCGCTGCGGAAATTAATCAAAAAGAAGGAATCCGCTGATGACTAATTCACGATAGCAAATAACATGGCAATTAATAAGGCAATAATATAGCTTTTATCATTGCAATTAAGATGGTAATTAATAGTAAAACGCAGGCAACATTTAAGGAAAAATGATATCCAATCTAGCATCTGCAGTCAACCATTTAAAGGGGCAAAACGTGGTCACACTAGCAGCAAAACGCAGTCCCAGTTAATGGCGAATCGCTGTGCCATATCTCAGCAAGCACATGCTACCAATTAATGGCAAATCACGGGTATTTAACAACAACTCAGTCCATCGTTTGAAAGCAAAAACATGGGCATTTAAAACGACAATCTCAGTCTCATTTGGAAGCAAATACATGGGCATGTAAAACAACAAACTCAGTCTCATTTGCAAGCAAAAATATGGGCATTTTAAATGACAATCTTTGTCTCATTTGAAAGAAAAAACGTGGGCATTTTAAACGGAAAACTCAGTCTCATTTGAAAGCAAAAACGTGGGCATTTTAAATAGCAAACTCAGACTCATTTGAAAGAAAAAACGTGGGCATTTTAAACAACGAAATCAGACTCATTTGAAAGAAAAAACATGGGCATTTTAAACGACAAACTCAGTCTCATTTGAAAGAAAAAACGTGGGCATTTTAAATAGCAAACTCAGACTCATTTGAAAGAAAAAACGTGGGCATTTTAAATGGAAAATCTCTGTCTCATTTGAAAGCAAAAATGTGGGAATTTAAAATAGTAAACTTCGTCTCATCTGAAAGCAAAAACGTGGGCAATTAAAACAACAATCTCGGTCTCATTTGAAGGCAAAACGTGGGCATTTAGAATAACAAACTCAGTCTCATTTGAAAGCCAAAACGTGGGCATTTAAAACAGTAAACTCATTCTCATTTGAAAACAAAAACGTGATCATTTAGAACAACAAACTTAGTCTCATTTGAAAGCAAAAACATGGGCATTTAAAACGACAATCTCTGACAACATTTAAAAGCAAAAACGTTTTTCCATTTCCAGGATACCAATACCAAATGCAAACATGAAACAATTCGTTTTTCCCTTGCCCGACTACTAATACAAAATGCAGACATGAATCAATTTGTTTTTCCATTGCCAGAATACAAATACAAAATGAAGACATGAATCAATTCATTTTTCC
>JASDQU011375701.1:2711-24401 GCA_032191745.1 Picea mariana
TATCCGGTATACCGAAATCTATCTCTTTCCCTTGTGAACTGACAATGCTCCTTCTCCGCCTTTGGGAATTCGTGTTTCAGAATTCCGCAACTCTCAACACATAAAATCTTCACTTTCCTCTGAACCTTCAAACTTCTGAAGTTTCGAAATCTGCAATCCCGATGCTTCCGCCCTATCGGGACTTTTCTGGATTTCTCTGCTTTGCACGCGAGGATTAAACCCCGTGCTTCTTTCGATAGACCTAATGGGTATCAGCTGTCTGAGCAAGATCCGATGGTCTAGATCTTCTATTCCCTATGCACTCTTCTACTGCTACCTGGACGTGAAAACTTCAACGATCCAGATCTCGCTTCTCCACCTCCGATCCAACGGTAGCTGTAGATCCATCCTGAGCTAGTGCTTCTTCCTTGTGAGCCTCCATTTCTTCCCAATCCTTGGAAGAATTTGAACTTACCAAAGGTCTCGGCCTTTATCTCTACTACGAAGCCTGTACTCACAGCTTCTGTCTGTGTCTTTGAAAATTCTTTCCCTCCTGAGCTTCCTCTAACTCAGACTTTTCAAAGGGTCTTCCCTTTGTCCTCTACAACCTCTCGGTTATGGTCTGGGAAGAAAATCACTCTTCCTTCTGAGCTTCTTTGTTACTTAGACATCTAAGGAATTAACCATTTTCCCTTCTCCCTCATATGAAGAATATGATTCCTTCTTGGCAGTCTCTTTCTCAAGCAACTCCTTCCTGAGCCTGCAGAGTGTTCAACAACCCTGTGAAGGTCCTGTTCCTTAGACACTTCTTGCCATTCTAGAACTCAAAAGAGTCCTTTCTGTGCACTCCTACACCAACTCAATGCCCTCCTGGCAAAGTCCCCCCAGAGTCTTTAGCAACTCTGTCTTCTCACTGAATTCAAGATAGAGTTCTTCTCCTATGCACTCTATGCACTTGCTTAAATGTCCTCCATGACAGAGCTCTACAAAACCTGCAGTGGTTCTGTCTTCCTCTCTGAACTCAACCAAAGTCCTCCTGTGCACTATCTGCACTTTCTCAATGCCCTCCTGACATAACTTCCACATAATCCTTCAGTGATTTTGTCTTCTCTCTGTGCTTTCTATGCACCTGCTTAAATGCCCTCCTAGCAGAGCTCTGACAAAATTCCTCAGAATTTATGTCTGTCCTGTGCTCGCTTCTGCACAGTTCTACCTCCAAGGTGTTCAACAACCTTGAGGATTCTCCCTTGAATCTAAGACTTTAGCTATTGCACCCTCTTGCCACATCTTTGTCCAAATTCCATAGAATTGGAAGTTCCCTCTATGCACTAGCTTTCAAAACCCGTAGTGTTTTGTCATGCCCTCTTGGCATGAAGCCTCAAAGATCCCCAAACCTGAAATAAAAGAACCCATAGATAGCAGAACCTATCTGTTCCTGCAAATGCATACCTAACATACATCTACAACATATCATCAATACAGACATGAAGACATTCATCATACATAGAATAACATGTAGGAAAACCTACTATTTTTGTATTAATGTAAAATGCCTCTTTTACAATGTGTTTGAGCTTAGACTGCAATAGAGTCTCGCTTCTCCTTCTCTCTTCTCTACTCTAACTCCTGCACAAAATAAGATCCAAGATCTTTTACATGAGGGGGCTCTTCGAGCTCTTCCCTCCAAGCTACCTACCCCATTCAATTACATTGAACTCATAATCAAATGGTTGTCTAGTTCAGATTGGTTGTCTAGTCCAGATTGGATCTAGATCCCAACCTTACAACCATTAAAGGATATCTACATCTAAAGCATGTGTATAGGCATGACCTTTTGGCTCTAACAGCCTTACAAATATTAAATGCCCTTAATTCAAATTCAAAATATGAGAGGGCCGACGCCTCTCTTCCTTGAATGCATGGAGTGGGATGGCTGGCTGGTGCATAGATGACTTGGGAGAGATGCTCCTGCATCATACTCCTCTGCTGCAAAAATTCATGAGCTCCTGCTCATGAGCTCTCCACCCTGGCTGTTAAATCCTCCTAGATCCCAAACAACTCTTTGGAGCTGTTCCTCTGCTCCATCTCTCTACCAATTCTATTGCTTCCACTGCTCTTCTACTGTTGCTGATGTCTCCCTTCTAATCAGCTTCTTGCTGGAAATCTCTTGTGCTGACTTCAACATCAACTTCCTGATCTGATCAATCTCCTCATCTAGCTGCTCCAATGGATGGCTCTATCCTTGCAGTCTACTCCACTACAATTCCTCTTTGCAAATGGGTAGATCAACTAGATCTCCCATGCTGTCTTCTTCATCTCCTATGGCCTTAGCTTTCCACTCTACTGCAGAATTCAGCTTTGTAGTCTTATCCTCTTGGCTGATCTGTCGTTCAGATTCTCCCTATGGCAGTTATGTTGCTGGTATGTCTCTAGCTTCCTCCAACTGCTCCTCAGACTGGAATTTTCCCTCTGTCTCCAACCTAATCTATTGGATGTGCATGCCTTGCACTATCAACCTCTTCTCCAGGGCTTCTAATTCCTCACATAGATCAGCAAAGTACATGTTTTCTGCTTCCTCCTCTGTTTTTTCTGCTGCAAGCTTCAGTGTTGAAGTTATTTCAGCTTCCTGGCTAAAAATTTTGAGCCATTCCTCGAAATGTTCTTCTTCTTCTTCTTCTTTGGTAGTCTCTAACATCTGCTCCAATGCTCTGATAGTCACAGTTAATTGTCCTTCTATTGGTACATCAACAACACATGCTCTTGCCTTAACTAGGATATGTGGCAGGAATATTTCAATTCCTCCAATGGTCAAAATGCTCTTCTGATCCTCCTACTGGATGGTGCAAGTTTTTAACTTGTCATCATCTTCATTCACATGGCCTGTAAAACCACCTGAATCTTCACTTGTCAGCACTCCTTGCTAATTTGAACTCACTCTTGAGTTCATGAGACTCTCACATGGCCTCATTTTCTCTCCCTTGCCCACCTGGCAGTATGGGATTCCTACCCTACCCTCCTGGTAGTCTATGATATCCTTCGATCCCATCTCATTTCCCATTTAGCAATATGTATTTCCCTCTCTACACACATGGCACTCTCTGATATCTTTAGTCGATCTCTGTTCATCCTTAATGTCACTAATATTTCTCCCCGCCTCTGGTTCACATACCTGAACCATCTCATCTTCATCATTCCTGAGAATTTCAGCATGCCTCAACCATCCTCTTATCAACCTCCGTTGTCTTTTGGCCACCAATTCCTTGACTGGACACTTCGCTTTTGTCTTCATGGGCCATTCATATACCCATCTTGTCCTAGCATTTTGTTGCATCTGTAATGCCAGAATTTCCATTCTCGCTCTGATCTCGACGAGTTCTTTGTCTCTTGCAGCATTTTCCTGCTGCTGGTGGTTCTTCTTTCCACCATGTGCTTGGCCTTCAGTAGCCGTCTCGCTGTCTTCTATCTACCTTTCTGGAAAACATGTTGCTGTCAATCTGCAACTTTGAGTGCTTCCATCTTTCTCATACAGTTGTCCGACTGTCTTCCTGACTGTTGCGTACCTACAAATAATCACCACAGATTTCTAGTACTCTGCCTTCCTCTTCCTATCTTTGTAATCTGCCTCTGATACCAAAATGATGTGTACCATAGTTTTTCCTTCCTGCTCTATCTACCTGAAATATACAAAAAGAGTCAAGCTTTGATACCACACTTGGCGCAGATGCCCCCCTGCCTCAGCAGGTTCTGCGCGACCTCTCGATCTAAGGATCGTTTAGAAACCCCTCTGAGCCGAAGTGCCTCTTTCGAGTCCTTATTGGACCCTCAAAATTTCTCGATCCATAGGTCCTTCAACTCTCCCCACGGCCTCTGTATACGTCCATGGACCTTTTCCCTGAAAACAAAATTTCGGGTGCTGATGTCGAGAGTCCTTGACTCCTCAATCTTCCGGTCTCCGAAATGATGATTTATCGAATTGTCTTCTCTCGGGGTTAGTCCCCTAGGATATACCCTTAGTCCATATGACCACCCCTCATATGACCACAGTCCTCTTGGGGTTCATCGACGCAAAGCGCCTAGCTTCCTATCCTCACGATTTCCAAAAAGACGATTTCTGGAATGCCGAAAATACATGTGTCCCGGCTTCCTCCTCCTTTCATGATTTTGGGTTTTCCGATGCCAAAATGCTCTGACCTTATGTCTACGGGATCCCCAGAATGCTGAAATATAAAATATCAAAGTCAAGTGTGGCCACAACCTCACTCTCCTCTATGTCGTATTTCGCGATTTCAGAGTTCTAATTGCCGAAATGCTCGATCCTTTGTTCTAGGAACTCCCGAAGTTCTGAACTATGAAATGACCATGAATACCTTAGATCTCCGCAACCCATGCTTTTCCTTAGAAGCTTCAGGTTTTCACATTTAAGGATTTCTTGATGCAAGGCTCTTCTTCCTGTCCCTACTCTCTAGACTTCTCGGTATCCAAAATATCGAACTAACGATATAGCATTTTCACTCCTGGCTGAGATCAACGGATATGATCCACTCTCAAATCAATGACCTTGATCCTTTCAGGATCTCCGTTCCTAAGAGCCTGGATCCTATGTCCTTAGGATTTTCAAAATCCCGATATCTGGTATGCCAAAATCTGGCTCTTGCCCTCGTGACCCGGCAATGCTCCTTCTCCACCTTTGGGAATTCATGTTTTTGAATTCCGAGACTCTCAGCGCATCAAATATTTGTTGTCCTCTGAACCTATGAACTTTCGAAGTTCTGAAATCTGCAATCCCAATGCTTCCACCTTGTCTGGACTTTTTGGTATTTCTCTGCTTTGCGCGCAAGGATTAAACCATGTGCTTCTTTCGATAAACCCGATGGCTATCGACTGTCTGAGCAAGATTTGACGGTCTAGATCTTCTCTTCCCTATGCACTCTTCTGCTGTTACCTGGACGTAAAAAATTGGACGATCCAGATCTCACTTTTCCGGCTCCGATCCAATGGTAGTTGTAGCTCCCTCCTGAGCTAGTGCTTCTTCCTTGTGAGCCTCCGTTTCTTCCCAATCCTTGGAAGAATTTGAACTTACCAAAGGTCTTAGCCTTTGTCTCTGCTACAAATCCTGTACTCAAATCTTCTGTCTGTGTCTTTGAAAATGCTTTCCCTCCTAAGCTTCCTCGAACTCATACTTTTCAAAGGGTCTTCCCTTCAACCTCTGCAACCTCTCGGCTATGGTCTGGGCATGAAAGTGCTCTTCCTTCTGAGCTTATTTGTTACTCAGACATCTAGGGGATTAACCCTTTTTCCTTCTCCCTCAGATGAAGAATATGATGCCTTCTTGGCAGTCTCTTGCTCAAGCAACTCCTTGCTGAGCCCGCAGGGTGTTCAACAACCCTGTGAAGGTCTTGTTCCTTGGACACTTCTTACCATTCCAGAACTCAAAAGAGTCCTTTCTATGCACTCCTGCACCAATGCAATGCCCTCCTGGCAGAGTCCCCCTAGAGTCTTCAATAACTCTGTCTTCTCACTAAACTCAATATAGAGTTCTTCTCCTGTGCACTCTATGCACTTGCTCAAATGTCCTCCATGATAGAGCTCTACAAAACCTGCAGTGGTTCTGTCTTCCTCTTTGAACTCAACCAGAGTCCTCCTATGCACTATCTGCACTTTCTCAATGCCCTCCTGATAGAAATTCCACAAAATCTTTTAGTGATTCTGTCTTCTCTCTGTGCTTTCTGTGCACCTTCTCAAATGCCCTCTTGGCAGAGCTCTCACATAATTCCTCAGAATTTCTCTCTGTCTTGTGCTCTCTTCTGCACAGTCCTACCTCCAAGTTGTTTAGCAACCTTGAGGATTCTCCCCCGAGTCTAAGACTTTAGCTGGTGCACCCTCTTGGTGCATCTTTGTCCAAATTCCACAAAATTGGAAGTGCCCTCTATGCACTAGATTTTAGAACTCGCAGTGTTCTGTCAGGCCCTTTTGGCATGAAGCCTCAAAGATCCCCAAACCTGAAATCAAAGAACCCACAGATAGCAGAACCTATCTGTTCCCGCAAATTCATACCTAACATACATCTACAACATATCATCACTACACACATGAAGACATTTATCATACACAGAATAACATGCAGTAAAAAATGCTTTTTTTGTATTAATGTAAAATGCCTCTTTTACAATGTGTTTGAGCTCGTACTGCAATAGAGTCTCGGCTCTCCTTCTCTCTTCTCTACTCTAACTCCTGCACAAAATAATATCCAAGATCTTTTACATGAGGGGGCTCTTCGATTGCTTCCCTCCAAGCTACCTACCTTATTCAATTACATTGAATTCATAATTAAATGGCTATCTAGTCCAGATTGGATCTAGATCCCAGCCTTACAACCATTAAAGGATATCTACATCTAAAGCCTATGTATAGGCACAGCCTTTTGGCTCTAATATCCTTACAAATATTAAATGCCCTTAATTCAAATTCAAAATATGAGAGGGATGGCGCCTCTCTTCCTTGAATGCGTTGAGTGGGTTGGCTGGCTGGCGCATAGATGACTTGGTAGCAATGCTCCTGCATCATACTCCTCTGCTATGAAAATTCATGAGCTCTCCACCCTGGCTGTTAAATCCTCCTGGATCCCAAACAACTCTTTGGAGTTGTTCCTCTACTCCATCTCTCTACCATTGTTGTTGCTTCCACTACTCTGTTGTTGTTGTTGTTGTCTCCCTTCTACTCAGCTTCTTCTTGCTGGAAGTCTCTTGTGCTGACTTCAACATCAGCTTCCTGATCTGCTCAATCTCCTCATCCAACTTCTCCAATGGATGTCTCTTTCCTTGCAGTCTGCTACACTACAATTCCTCTTTGCAAATGGGTAGATCAACTAGATCTCTCATGTTGTCTTCTTCATATGCTATGGCCTTAGCTTGCCACTCTACTGCAGAATTCAGCTCTGTAGTCTTATCCTCTTGGCTGATCTGTCATTCAGCTTCTCCCTGTGGCAGTGCTATTGCTGACATTTCCGTTGCTGGTATGTCTCCAGCTTCCTCCAGCTACTCCTCAAACTGGAATTTTCCCTCTGTCTCCAACCTGATATATTGGATGTGCATGCCTTGCACTATCACCCTCTTCTCCAAGGCTTCTAATTCCTCACATAGATCAGCAAATTACATGTTGTCTACTTCCTCCTCTATTTTTTCTGCTGCAAGCTTCAGTGCCGCAGTCATTTCAGCTTCTTGGCTGAAAATTTTGAGCCATTCCTCAGAATTTTCTTCTTCTTCTTCTGCTTGGGCAACCTCTAACATATGTTCTAATGCTCTGATAGTCACAGCTAGATGTCCTTCTATTGATGCATCAACAACAAACGCTCTCGCCTTAACTGGGCTATGTGGCAGGAATATTTCAATTCCTCCAATGGTCAGAATTCTCTTCTAATCCTCCTGTTGAATGGTGCAAGTTTTTAACTTATCATCATCTTCATTCACATGGCCTATAAAACCACCTAAATCTTCACTTGTTAGAACTCCTTGTTGATCTGAACTCACTCTTGAGTTCATGAGACTCTCACATGGCCTCATTTTCTATCCCTTGCCTACCTGACAATATGGGATTCCTGCCCTGCCCTCCTGGCAGTCTATGAGATCCTTCAATTCCATCTCATTGCCCATCTGGAAATATGTATTTCCCTCTCTGCACACATGGCACTCTCTGAGATCTTCAGTTGATCTCTATTCATCCTTAATGTCACTGAGATTTCTCCCAGCCTCTGGTTCACATACCTGAACCATCTCATCTTCATCATTCCTGAGGCTTTCAACATGCCTCAACCATCCTCTTATCAACCTCCACTGTCTTTTGGCCACCAATTCCTTGACTGGCCACTTTTCTTTTGTCTTCATGGGCCATTCATATACTCATCTTGACCTAACATTCTTTTGCATCTGTATTTCCAGAATTTCCATCCTCGCTCTAAAATCAGCGAGTTATTTGTCTCTCGCAGTGTTTTCCTGCTGCTGGTGGTTCTTCTTTCCACCGCGTGCTTGGCCTTCAGTAGCCATCTCGCTGCCTTCTATCTGCCTTACTGGAAAACTTGATGCTATCACTCTGCAACTCTGAGTGCTTCCAGCTTTCTCATACAACCCTCTGACTATCTTCCTTACTGTTGTGTACCTGCAAACAAGCACCACAGAGTTCTAGTACTCTGCCTCTGATACCAAACTGATGTGTACCATAGTTTTTCCTTCCTTCTCTATCTTCCTGAAACATACAAAAAGAGTCAAGCTCTAATACCACACTTGGCGTAGATGCCCCCTTGCCTCAGCAGGTTCTGCGTGACCTCCTGATCTAAGGATCGTTCAGAAACCCCTCTGAGCCAAAGTGGCTCCTTCGAGTCCCTATCGGACCCTCAAAATTTCTTGATCCATAGGTCCTTCAACTCTCCCCATGGCCTCTATATACGTTCGTGGACCTTTTCTCTGAAAACAGAATTTTGGGTCCTGGGACTCCTTGAGTCCTGATGTCGAGAGTCCTTGACTCCTTGATCTCCCGGTCTCCAAAATTCCGATTTGCTGAATTGGCTTCACTCAGGGTTAGTACCGTGGGATATACCCTTATTCCATATGACCACCCCTCATATGACCGCAGTCCTCTTGGGGTTCATCGACGCAAATCGCCTGACTTCCTGTCCTCAAGACTTCCGAAAAGACGATTTCTAGAATGCCGAAAATACCTGTGTCCCAGCTTCCTCCTCCTTTTGTGATTTTTTGTTTTCTGATGCCGAAATTCTCCGACCTTATGTCTACGGGATCCCCAGAATGCCAAAATCTGAAATATCAAAGTCAAGTTGGCCACAACTTCACTCTCCTCTATGTCGTATTTCATGATTTCGGAGTTCTAATTTCTGAAATGCCCGATCCTTTGTCTTCGTAACTCTCGAAGTTCCGAACTCTGAAATGACCACGAATACCTTAGATCTCCATGACCCATGCTTTTCCTTAGCAGCTTCGGGTTTTCGCGTTTCGGGCTTTCCTGATGCAAGGCTCTTCTTCTTGTCCCTGCTCTCTAGACTTCCCGGTATCCAAAATATCGAACTACCGATACAACGTTTTCACTACTGGTTGAGATCAACGGCTATGATCCACTCTCAAATAAACGACCTTGATCCTTTCGAGATCTCCATTCCTAAGAGCCTGAATCCTATGTCCTCAGGATTTTCGAAATCCCGATATCCGGTATGTTGAAATCTGGCTCTTTCCCTCGTGACCCGGCAATGATCCTTCTTTGCCTTCGGGAATTCATGTTTTGGAATTCCGTAACTCTCAGAACATCAAATATTCACTGTCCTCTGAACCTCTAAACTTCTGAATTTTCAAAATCCACAATCCCAATGCTTCTGCCCTGTCGGGACATTTTCGGATTTCTCTGCTCTGCGCGCGAGGATTAAACCCTGTGCTTCTTTAGATAGACCCAACGACTATCGGTTGTCTGAGAAAGATCCGATGGTCTAGATATTCTCTTCCCTGTGTGCTCTTCTGCTGCTACCTAGACATGAAAAATTCTATGATCCAGATCTCTCTTCTCCAGCTCTGATCCAATGGTAGTTGTAGCTCCCTCCCGAGCTAGTGCTTCTTCCTTGTGAGCCTCTATTTCTTCCCAATCCTTGGAAGAATTTGAACTTACCAAAGGTCTCGGCCTTTATCTATTCTATGAAGCCTGTACTCATAGCTTTTGTCTACATCTTTGAAAATTCTTTCCCTCCTGAGCTTCCTCGAACTCTGACTTCTCAAAGGGTCTTCCCTTCAGCCTCTACAACCTCTTGGCTATGGTATGGGCATGGAAGTGCTCTTCCTTCTGATATTTTTTGTTACTCAGACATATAAGGGATTAACCCTTTTTCCTTCTCCCTCAGATGAAGAATATGATGCCTTCTTGGCAGTCTCTTGCTCAAGCAACTCCTTGCTAAGCCTGCAGGGTGTTCAAAAACCCTCTGAAGGTCCTATTCCTTGGACACTTCTTGCCGTTCCATAACTCAAAAGAGTCCTTTTTGTGCACTCCTGCACCAACTCAATGCCCTTCTGGCAGAGTCCCCCCAGAGTCTTTAGTAACTCTGTCTTCTCACTGAACTCAATATAGAGTTCTTCTCCTTTGCACTCTATGCACTTGCTCAAATGTCCTCCATGACAGAGCTCTATAAAACCTTCAGTGGTTCCGTCTTCCTCTCTGAACTCAACCAGAGTCCTCCTGTGCACTATCTGCACTTTCTCAATGCCCTCCTGACATAACTTCCACAGAATCCTTCAGTGATTCTATATTCTCTCTGTGATTTCTATGCACCTGCTCAAATGCCCTCCTGGCAGAGCTCTCACAGAATTCCTCAGAATTTATGTCTGTCCTGTGTTTGCTTCTACACAGTCCTACTTCCAAGGTGTTCAACAACCTTGAGGATTCTCCCCTAAGTCTAAGACTTCAGCCGGTGCACCCTCCTGGTGCATCTTTGTCCAAATTCTGCAGAATTGGAAGTGCCCTATATGCACTAGCTTTCAAAACCCACAGTGTTCTGTCACACCCTCTTGGCATGAAGCCTCAAATATCCCCAAACCTAAAATCAAAGAACCCACAGATAGAAGAACCTATCTATTCTTGTAAATTCATACCTAACATACATCTACAACATATCATCAATACACACATGAAGACATTCATCATACACAGAATAACATGCAGGAAAACTGTTTTTTTTTGTATTAATGGAAAATGCCTCTTTTACAATGTGTTTGAGCTTAGACTGCAACAGAGTCTCGACTCTCCTTCTTTCTTCTCTACTCTAACTACTGCACAAAATAAGATCCAAGATATTTTACATGAGGGGGCTCTTCGAGCTCTTCCCTCCAAGCTACCTACCCTATTCAATTACATTGAATTCATAATTAAATGGCTGTCTAGTCCAGATTGGATATAGATCCTAGCCTTACAACCATTAAAGGCTATCTACATCTAAAGTATGCGTATAGGCATGACCTTTTGGCTCTAACAGCCTTACAAATATTAAATTCCCTTAATTCAAATTCAAAATATGAGAGGGCCGGTGCCTCTCTTCCTTGAATGCACTGAGTGGGCTGGCTGGCTGGCGCATAGCGGGCTTGGGAGTGATGCTCCTACGTCAAGGAGCTTCATGATTTGGTGGAGATCGGATGAAGAACATGTTCATGAACCAACGACCTTGTGTGTCTTTCGCATGTGCCAAATGCAAGTAGTACACGAAAAAGACCTTCTTAATAGAAGCCAATGATGAAAATTGCCGACAAAGATGAGGAAACCACCAATAAGGATAATGGCATCCAAGACACTTCACGAATCCCAATGTGTCAATAGATGTCTTACTGTCGAACACAAGGGAAACTACCCAGTCAATGACCCATGATGAAATGTTGATTGATGGGTTCAAGGTGACCTACCAATGATGAAAGTAGGGCCAGGGTGCATCATAAGACCAAAGTATCTTGTGATCCTGAGACAAACTGAGGGTATGGCCGACATGAAAAGTCAAGTTTTCTGAGGAGTGGCCAACACAGGTTGATAGACTTCCTTTGAACAAGAGCATGAGACATATGGTGGACTCTAGCAACATAGACTTAATGATGTGACAACTAGATGCAGGAGGCATCCGTAACGTTCTCCATAGTCACTGGAAGAATAACCAGTCGGTAGAGAAAATTCTGTAACGAGGTCAGCTTTCTAAGGCCATGCTAAACCCAAAATTATGATGATGCAGGGACTCAATAACTTTGTGCTTTGTTCAAAGGAGACACAACTGCTGCCAATTACAATATAGTACTCCCTTCCCGCCCATATTTTTTTTGTTTTTTCATAACAAATGAATGCTATGATACAGTGGAGGAAATGAGTGTCGTAAGTAAGCAAAACTTGTTCCAACAATGGAACGTACCTATGCTCAATGCAAGGAAATTCATGCGGGAGATGGACACTCAGGGTGATGTTTCCTCCAAGGTATAGGGTGTCAAATTGCGAAGGATAAAAACAAGGCTTTGCTTGGTTGAGGGTGAAAAATTGTTTGGGAAATGGTTTATAATGCAAAGCGAGAACCGGCTAAAGGCTCAATACTACAAGCGAGGGCATGAGATGCAATCACAACTTAATGCCAAAAAATGTCCTTTTTTATATCTTTTAGTCTACTTGGTGTCAAAAAAGGGGTAAACTTGTGCCAAATAGATGTCTTTTCAAATTCAATTTACGAGTGTGAAAAAGACAAGTTCACTCGGCAGTCTTTTCGATTTTTGATAGCAAGTCAGAAAAGAGATTAACTAGGACTCGTGATCTTTCAAATCCAATTTTAATGAGTGTGAAAGGGACAAATCACTCGATGATATTTTCATTTTTTAATAACGAGTCGGAAAAGAGCTTAACTAAGACTTGTTTTTTTTCTAATCAACATGTAGAGGCTCTCATCCCAACCTTTTGCCAAAAGTCGGTATCTTGCGGATAGCTGACAGAAGCTTGGGAAAACCCAAAGTTCTCCAAGTCGATGAAGAGAAAGTGCTAACGGGGTACATAGTCTCTGTTATGGCTTGAATAACGTCTCTTAATGGATAAGACATAGGTGGGGGGATGGGATGTCCCATAAGGTTGTCCCAATCGAAGGGGGCCTTGTGAAGACTTGGAGGGAGATTATTAAGAGGAAGAATGAATCTCTCTTGTTCAGAAAGGGGAAGACTTGGAATGTTGATGACATGATTGGAAGGTGCATCATTCTCTTTAGGGAGAGTCGGTTTGACAAGAGATTACACTGGTGTAGTCACTTCTT
This sequence comes from Picea mariana, assembly GCA_032191745.1. Taxonomy (NCBI): domain Eukaryota; kingdom Viridiplantae; phylum Streptophyta; class Pinopsida; order Pinales; family Pinaceae; genus Picea; species Picea mariana. The sequence continues at coordinate 15,493 of JASDQU011375701.1, forward strand.
CAATTATAGGTTGAAGAGGATGCATAGTAACAGGGGCAAGAGATGCTTCACCCTTGACGAAGGGGGTAAGGTCAGAGTGACATCTCAACGATGGAACCACTAGGACTGCTAAAGGAGGAGTGGCATGATGAGAAATCATGGGTGTCTCAGAATGCGAAGGGCTTTTGGGGGAGCCCCACACTTCTGGTATCCTGGCAATCACTGGGCACAAACGAGTAAGATGACTTCCTTCACAAGTCATGCAAAGTAATTTAGGCTTACATCTGAGACATTTAGGCTTCTCGATGTGACTGGCCAAGGGAAGAGAGTCATCTCCTATATGATGAATAGGAGCCGGAGACGTGACATTGCTATGGTCTGGGGTGAAGAGGATGGTGCCTCCAACATAATTGGAAGAGGTTGGAAGCGAGTTGTCTACATAATTTGTAGAAAATGTTGACCCATATTCAACATGACTACCATAGGTTGGCGATGGTGCATTGGTGTGGATGACAGTGGTTGGGCTAGTGATAGATTGCGGCATTTGATTCCAAGGTCCTGGAAAAGATGGGTTCTGAAACGTTGCAGGCCAGAAAGGATCTTGGTGTACTCCCAGTATTTTCTCATAGACATGGTGGTTTATGCCAAAGTGATTTGAAGAGGTCTGGATGGGAATCATCACTGAGGTCTGCAAAGAGATCGAGGTAGGATAAGAATTATTCGGGTGAGGATATATGTTGCCCCCTTGTGAAGGGGTCCCATAAGGAGGGTAGCTCGATCCATAAAATTGATTCTCCCCATACGAAAGACCTGGGGGTACTTGAGGACCTGTCATAGAAAAAGTTTTTAAAGGGACCTAAATGGAAGATGAAAGATACATGGGTGGGGTGTTATAAGTGGAAAAAGCACCCATCTAAGAATTGGCTCCTGAAAAAGCATAGCTAGTATTCAATCCATAAGGGGGAAGGTTCCACCCTCCCATGGGAACACGACTCATGTCAAATGAATAAGTGGGCATGGGAGAGATGGTGCCCCCAGGTCCAATGCTAGGATTCATATATGTCGACCAAGGAGAGGGTTGCACATGGGAAGGCATACCAACAGAAAAATGACTAGAGACCCAAGGTGCAGACTGAGTGTTGTAATCGTTCATACCATTGTAAAAAACAGAAGGGTCTGCCCNTTACTCCTCCATTCACCTCTACCCACTCCATGATGCCTCCTCACCTCATGGGGTGGGTAGAGGTGAATGGAGGAGTAAAAGGGATGCCACTATCCATGATAATAAAACCAACAACAGACTCCTAGGGCCAACTAGTAGTCAAAGAGCATACCAAAAATTCAAATGGCCAATATGCATGCAAACAGGCTAAAGTGGCTGAGTGGCCTCCCTCGCTAAAGAAGATATATCTCGTCCAAGAGGAACTTGAGACTCCCTACTAAAGTTTGGAGGTAACAAAATCAGTTATAGGGGCCCTTGTGGGCTTAACAACCAGTCGATAAAATTCCCCTAGAGAGGTAATCCTTCATAAAGGTTGTGTGTTGTCCGACCCCTATCTGATTCAGGGTACAAGCAAAATAACCTCTGCAAGTAACCTATGAGATACCTAAGTCAAGCAACTAATAAACCACTATATAATTGATGCACAAGCGAGCAATTGTAAGTCTGGATCACCATATGGCCAGGGTAGAAAATATTGAAACCTTGAAAGTACTACCTCTCACAGAGGTATGGGCACTAGCAAGATCCCCAAATATGAATAAATCCACAGAAATATCTCTGATGCTAGGTGATTTTCCCGGGGTTATCCCTTCAACTAACTTCGCATGACCTCGTGATTAACTCTGGTGTGAGCGAAGCCTCCTAATATTACCAATTATACAATGGACTTCTCAACTCCCTGTCTCAGACACATATGTTGATTTAATTGCCTTGGAGAAGTTTACTCACAAAATCCTATTCCAAGGCACTAAATCCTAGGCTAGTTTGTGCACCCTGGAAAATAAAATCGTTACTAATCATTTTTAGTTTAAAGCGTAAATTTTATTGGCCGTGATTACTCAAAAAGGCATGGAAATGAAACTCATGGTGTTATGACTCTACATAAAAATAAAAAATATATATAATGCAAAGCCTAACTTTAATTTTTCAGTGAATGATATGCTAAATAAAAACAGTGCAATCTTCAATTTTAACTCTGCAACTCAGAAGTAAAATGCAATCTTTCGTTAAATGTGATAAGCTAATGATAAAGGTTCAAAGACAAAAATGCCAACCAATGCAAAATTTCTCCATCATGCATAGCCACAATACATTTCCCTCATAATAGAGGGTTTCCTTCCAGGGAAAAAAAACCTAACATAATTTCTACCATTAGATCTGCGACCTTATAATGAACGGTCCAAATTTACAATGAAATTACAATATATTTTTACAAGGAAATTTTTCCTTCAACGGCTTTGCCCCCAAACCCCCTCTTTCCCCCAGACCCCCCAGCCGGGGGGATAGCCCCCCCTAACCCCGCAGAGGGGTACCCCCCCACTGCACTCCCCTGCATGGAAGAGTGTACATACTTCTCGGGTGTAAATACTTCATGGGGTATAAACACGGCTGAAAGTAAAAGATCTTTGAATCAGGAAGATAATTAGGATCCACAACCAACAGGAAATCATGAAGGAATTGGGGTATCTTTAAAGGTATATATATCTGTTGGGCCGTAGGGGACATTGGACCAAGAACTGGGGAAGAAACATAAGCCTTGGCTTCATGGGGCTCATCAACTTGGTCATGGTCATTACATGGCCCAGATGGAATTTTTTTATCAAAACCAGTGATAAGGTGAGGGTATGCATGTGAAACATCAAGAGGAGGATATATGATTTCAAGTCTTTAATGATCGTCATTAAAATAAAATAGGTAAAGAAAAATTTGTTTGGCATGTTCAAGGAAGGAACATAGGCAACTTAAAATAAATAGTAAAATTCTTTGGAAGAGATCCCATTTGAGTACATTTTTTCCTTCATGATACTTTTCCTCACCCCTGTCAAGGAGTATCATCTTTCAGTGAAGTCTCTGCATTGCACTTGAATTATTGAGAGTGGAGTCATCGGTAATGTTTTGGAAATTGGATTTTGCATTGAGAGTGGAGTTGCCTTCTTACAAATTTTTTATGTGTGGAGTCGCCAGAGTAAGAATACAACTAATATGTGCCTAAGTGTCTGCTTCTCTTAGACCTTAGAACTCAACCATGTCGTTCTTCCCAGGGAAAATTCTTCAATTTCATCCCCAGCAACGGTACCATAATGTTAGCACTCTGTAAATTTTGTACGGCTGAATAGAAAAATGATAGAGGCAACTATTTCAACTGACTTTAGAGTTGAGGCACTAGCCTGACACATTAGTTGAGAACCCAGTTGCACCAGACAAGCCTGGCACATATTTCTTTCTTACAAAATGTTGTCACATTAGTTGAGAACCCAGTTGCACCAGACACCATTTGATGAACGTTATCCATACCTTTCGACCTTGTAGAGGTCATGATTTTGTCACTCTTTAATTTTGCGGAACTTAAGAAATCGACCCAGATCAAGATCGTTTCTCTTATGCATGAGATGACGATTTTCCAAAATAGGATAAAGCTACCCATATCTAAGACTGATAGTCCTTGAATCTTAATCATGAATCACTGACATGGTACGTTGGTTTTCCATGCTTCATCAATCCATTTCAAATGATGAGCGTTGAGTTAGTTATACGATGATGTCTACTTGATATGCCAGATGGGAATTACCTGAACCGACGACGTGAGGTGATTTGACTAATCATCATCCCTCCCATGAGTTATTTATTTGACACATTATACCATGTGATATTGGGGCTGCGAGAAATCATCTTTAGGAAAAATACTTTCCACCCAAATGCACTTTAAAGTGCGCCACGCGTCCACTATTAAAACCACAATGGTTTTCCCCTATCTGCCCTTGTAATATTAAGTTTCTTGCAAGTTCCTGATATGTGCCTCAACCATCAATTTGGATTGGTTTAAGATCAATGGTTCATAAGGCTCCTTTCTTCTTTCTTCCACCACATTTGTCTGTATTACCACCATACATGAACCGAATCTCCAACTAACGCCCTGTCTCCACTAATTTAGTCACCTGCTAAATTTGAAGCTCGGATTTCAAGAATGATTGTTATGGCGATAACAGGTAGGTTTCTCAATTCCTCTAAGTCATCTGGGCTTTATGCATCCCTGCTAATCTCAGAGCATTCTATGGGCTTCTTGGTTGAGGTTAGATGGAGATTGGTTTGAAGCTCTTAGCTGTGTTTGGTACATACCACTAAGTTTGATTTCTGGTTACCATTATCTGTAAAAAGAAATTCTTTAATCTTTTCCAGGACTACTTTAATCTCAAGGTACTTACTTGTAAATGAGAAGTCCTTGCAAAAATGAGCTTCCAGTGTCTGCCATTTGTTGGTATATCTTATGGTTTCCCCGTGTATGAACCAATCTTTCGGGATTGGACCTAGGGAGTGGGGAAATACCTGAACCCATAAGTGAGAGGGTATTTTCATGGCTTGCCACTGTGTTATGCACTATTCAATATGTGCTTCAGGATCCAATTCTCCGCTGAACAGTTGTGAAACTTGGAGATCTTTTTGTATCTCTGATTCCTGTTGCTCCTTATTATGAAACCTATAATTGATAGCTTGCTTCACATCGTCCCAATTTTTTAGTAAGGATTTATGATTGGCCCACCATCTAGCACGGGTGTCCTGGAGAGCTACATCTAGTACTGAGATTCTTTGATCCTCTACTACCTTTTCTTCCATGCTGAGCAGAAAAACATTGAGTCCTGAGGTACCATCATATACTGGATGTTCTCTAACTTTGGTCCCAACCCATATGGTTTCTCTGATAGTTTCACATATCCTTGATAATTTTTCATACACGCCTTGTTGCCAATTGTCAAAAGCCAACTTTGAATCTTTGTCTACTGACTATATGCTCCTCCAACTTATTGATCCATCAGTAGTAGGATTTATATAATCGTCTCTTGTTCCTGCTGTTACAATGTACAACTGATCCAAGTCTTCTACCTTCATATTATTGTCTTTTGGATCTGTGTTACAGAGAAATCCCCCTATGGACAGGTGAATCCCCTCTTGGGATCTAGACTCCTAAGACCAAGACAGAAAGGTGATAACATTGATCACTGACATCCCTTTAAACCTAGATAAAATAATGTATAGAGAAGAGGAATAAGGTGTACCTTTTTAGTGATGTTTGTTCTCACACAGTCTGAGTTGATCTTTCATCCCCAAGATCCTCGATAAATCCTACAAACCAAAGAAAGACAGAACAAGCTTCCTATTCTACTAAGATTAGCTTGAAACTAGATCTATCTACTAGAGACAAGTTCATGTAGAATAGACACAACCTTGAAAGAAACAGGCCAACAACATATGTATATTAATGAGAACAATAGAGAATACTTACAAACCTTTGATGAAGGTGCAACAGCCTCTCCCAACTCTCCTTGTCCAACCCTTTTCTCAAGTAATCCACACACAAGTTGATTATGCTTCAATGATTATCTCCCTTATGAGATCATAAGTTTGATGCCTTCAATGTCTCCCCTTCCTTATGAGATCATAAGTTAGGTACCTCTCAATGTCTCCATATGCCTTTCACCATGAGAAGTTCTCCTTATATAAGCTTGGAGAGACCCAACCACCTTAGATATTCTTGGGATAGGTTGAGGATATTTCTCCTTCATTTTTGGATCCTCCCTAAGATCCATCCTTGACCTCAGATTCGAATCAAACCAACTCCAGAGATGAAGGGAATTTTTCCCTGATTTTCCTCAACAACCCAAAATTTTCTCAAACAGGCCAGCGCTTCCCCAAAAGGGTGCACAAAGCATTGCAATGCTCCCCCAAATAAGGGTAGGGAGCACTATCACTCCCTGATAGTGGGTAGGGGAGCGTTGCCCTTCAAAATTCATTTTTAAGTGGTTTTCTTCATGGCAAAAGCTTTGTACTCTTTATCAAATGATTTCTCCTTCTTAAACCGGTCTTTGAAGGTGTCTTAAGTGTCCCTGTGATGTTGTTAGAGACACGACATAGACAAGATGGAAGCATGATGTTTGCGACACTTACATCCAAGATGCGACACTTGCAACACTTGTAATGATGACAATAGGTCATCATCGAAGTGAGAAATTTTGATGTGTAACATATTGCCCCCCAAAGTGCGAAGTTAAAAGACAGAAACTGATGACTGAAGTACTTTGTAGACATTTTCGAGAAAGGGTATGGACTCAGAGAACCTGGCAAAAGATGTACACAACCATCAAACAAATATTATGACATTTTTCAATCCCAAGGCATGCATGCCTATGCTTGAGTGATAAATACTTTCAAGGTATGGACGCCATAAAATACACTGCGGATCCATAATTATATTGACAAAAGAGTATAGCCACCAAAGATACAATGTGGATCTATACATCCATGACATGAACTGATTGTAGCCATGAAAAATACACAGTGGATCTATGAGATGACAAGACATAGCCACAGACCAATACAAAGTGGATATATGTGACAGTGTATGTGTCAATGTTTAAGAGAAACTCTGTCACAACCTGGGTAAAGTACATATTAGAGTGATTACTCAACCCAAGGTCTTCTTATCAATCCTGATGTAGTATGAATCTAACCATGTTAATAGATGTCTTGATGTCGAACATGACAGAAACCACTTGATTACCGGTCAATGAGGTAAATCGTTAACAAGTGCGAGGGAGATCACCATTGATGTCAATGATTCCCAAGGTACCCTAGTACATTCCAGTGAATGTGAATAGATGAGTTGAAGTTGAACATTCATGGAATCATCTGATCATAGGTCAATGATGTAAACCCACTGTCAAACACGAGGCCTGCCATTGAGGCATGCAGGTCCCAAGGTACTAACTGGTTTCTAAGTCTAATTCTTGGATAATTTGCTGAAGTCGATAGGAATAGACTCATTGAAGGAGGGCCTTGATGTATCCCCCATAAATGACACGAAATGGACACAGAGATGTAATTTGGTGGATCAAATGAACATGGACTGACACAGGTATTGAAATAGGAAATTTGTGATGGTTGGCTCTTTGAGGTAGATGCTTCCCTTGAACACTGAGGCACAACGACAGAAACATGACATGGACCAAAACACGATAATGCACTGGATACTATGAATTTTGTCAGGTTACCCAAAGGAGTAAGGAAACTCAAAGGATTGGTTCAGTGCAGAGGTTCAGTATATCTAAAATGCATGCAAATACAAAGTGTTTTGTTCAAGGGCGACTGTAAGAGTCACTGGTGATGTTCTCAAAAAACTGCCTGGCTTGCTTCCTTCAAAATTTTCCCCCATCCATATAGACGAGTACCTCTTTTTAATTTAACGAGATCGAGGAGGGTAACACATGCTCAATATAACTTACCTTCGGTAAGTCCCTCTTCCTTTCTTTAGCGAACTGGAAGAAGTAAGGGTTCGGTCCCATATGGGCCCTTCAATGTATGATTGTTTAACGAGTCCAGAGAAGGTAAACTCAGTGATTTTTCATGTTTAGAGAGTATGAAAAGAACTTAAAGATGACTCCAGTGTTGTCCTTTTTCGTAATGTTAGTCTCGCGAGGCCGAAAAAGAGATAAACTACCACTCAAAAGACACCCTTTCAAACCTTTTAACGAGTGTGAAAGGAAGCAAGATCACTCAACAATATTTTCATGTTTAGAGAGTCTAAAAAGATCTTAAAGGAGACTCCAGGGGGTTCCTTTTTCGTATAATCTTTACGAGTCCTAAAAAGTGATAAAATTCTACTCGGTTACATTCTCATGTATTTAGGAGAACGAGAAAGAACAAATACTAAGCTCGTTATTAGTTTCATTTTTACACAGGCTTGAAACAAAATTAAAGTATGCTTGTAAATTCCCAACGTAATTTCTAAAGGTTGGGATACCCATGGATGGTTGGTACTCTACCCCCAACTTGAAAATCTAGTGGATTAACTCCAAAATGATAATTAAAGGCTGGAGAATGATAATCAAAGGCTGGAGACATGTCCCCCCAAGATTCAATTCATTCACTGACTTTGAGGTTGTCACCAATTTCTCTACTATATGGAGAAAAAGGATAAGGGTGGATGAAATGAAGGTTCAAATATGAGACCTAACGAAAGACTCAACTCAATGGGTGAGGTGACTATTTCATTTTTTAATTAGCTTGTCATAGGAAAATAATTATGCTCAAGGCTTTAGGTCCAGTCCCCATATTTATGTTTCATTTTTTAACGAGCTTGCTACAGAGAGGAAAAACTATGCTCATGAAATCTGTTTCATTTTTTAATGATCTTGACACAAAGAAGAGAAACTATGCTCGTATTTTCTACTTGATCATGGCTTCCAAGGGGATAATTCCCTGGAAGGGATACATGCCAATGGATAAAAATCGATCATGGCTTCTAAGAGATCTTCATTAGATGGAAGAGAAGCACTCTGGAAGGAATACATGTCGAAGACCTCGATAAGGGTAGGGAGATCTGGCTCTAGTAGCCCTATTGAAGAGATCACCATGTCAACTACTCGATCCAAATCATCAAGAGTTTAAGCCATGGGAGACAACGCCACATAATTAACATGTGGAGGGGGCGATACTGTCTACAAATAAGAACTATTTAGGGAGGTGATCCAGTCAAGACCGTGTTGGATCATGTTGTCATTGATGCCAATGGTTTGATTGATTGATGTCAAGTGATTGATTGATGTCAAAGGATTGATTGATTGATGATTGATGTAATATAATATGTATTGTCCTTGATGAGAATGCATAAATGAATATGGATCAATGAGTTGTCATTGATACATGATGAAGATGG
>JASDQU011375702.1:30248-40281 GCA_032191745.1 Picea mariana
ACATCAATCCATGTAGATACAACCAAGGCAGGGTCCATATAAATAGTGGTTATCGATGTGCTACTACATCACAGAAGGTGATATAGACATGTTCATCAGTGAATGGAATGATGAATGGAGAATATCATCCATTCCTCGGGAAGTACTGGAAAGAACAATAGAAGGAGAGGCAACGTAGGCGGAAACATAGCCTCCGCAAATCCCAGTGCCCAAGAAACCAAGGATGGGCCAAAACAAGCCAACTCAGGCATACGAAGGGTCAAAGTAGATAGAAACCTAGAAGGGGCAAAAAGTGACCAATGGACAACTGAAACAAGCTAAGGGTGCACAAGAGACCGCCCCAAATCCTAGCACACGGGAACCAGGGGGAATGAAAAGACCAGTTGTGCAGACAACAGGCGCGTGCAAGAAATAAAAGGCACAATGAGCATCACTAGACTATACAATCACGAAGGAAGATGGAGAAATGATCGCCATAATGGTCCAGATATGTCTAGTAGAAGAATTTGATCATGCAACACATCACAGGGATAAACTACAAAAAGAGCTGGCATAAATGGAACAACTCCTTATGACACTCGGGGAGGCCCAAAGAGAAAGTAGTAGCAGAGCCATAGAGTTGTCGACAACACAAACCAACGAAATAATGGAGGTAGAAGAACGAGACCCAATCCTTCCAATGCCGCACGCACACGCAACGGTCTACATAAAACCTATCATGCTGAGAATGGATGAAATTGTGGGACAGACACCACTGAAGGATTTGGACCACATCCAATTGGTCTTTACAAGGATGCCATCAAGGGCACTATACAAATTTTAGGTTAGCGTCGACCACGAAATGTAGTCTTGAGCACATTAAAACTTTGTCGAGATACAACAAGCCACGAAGAAGAGGGAAGCGCTGGAAAAAGATTGTGAGCAGGTCAAATTTGAAACTCAAGAGGAGAAATAACATAGGAATGAAATGGAATGAAGAGTGAGAGAAATATTTTGGAAACTTCCAAGCACTGCATAAGGAAACGAACTCCCAGCCGCAAAAAAGATCGACCAGATTGGATAGGTAATTGATCAATATTAGAAGGAGATCGAGGGTCTCCGAGAACAACTCACACCAACAACTCCACCAGCAGTGAAGGAGAAAAGGAGGCATGAAACAACAACACAACTATAGGAGATAGAGACATAGGTTATCATGGCAACTGACTTGTGCGATAAAGCAACACAACTTTGGACAAGATTGGAGGAGGATCCATAGGTCCAACACTGGGACAAGGAAGAGGAAAGTATCAATGCAGTGATCCAAGAACTCAAACAGAGGAAAAATACCATACCAATCCTAGAATGTGTCAAGGGAATGGAAGATTTGAAGAATATGTAGGCATAACTTATCATTGTGCAAACGAACAAACAGGAGCGTCAGGCTCAAATAGAACCACTACAGGAATGGGTAGCAGAAGTACTCACATAGGCAGAAGGAGCTAGAACAAAGATAGCAAAGACACAGGAAAAATGTGAAGGATTACTGAGCGATGAAGTGGCAGTTCAGTTAGTGGATACCATTAAGGAGAAGACCACACAGGCACTGGAAAAAGCAACAGAGCTGAAGGAAAATTTACAGATGATCACCAAGGAGATCGAGGCAGCTAAAAAAGATTAGGTGACTCGGGACGAGTCACATGTCAGTGTTGGGGGCCTATTGGCACCAGGCTGAAGTGGAAATAAGGACGATCGTGGGAAAGAAAGTGTGAAGAAATGAAAGTAATAGCTGGAGAAAGAACATCACGCGCACATGCAAGAAAGCGTGCACAAGGAAAGCGACAATTGGAGGAAGAACAACATGCATGCATGGGAGGAAGACCTAACGTCGGTAGCGTTAGTGTTTTTGTAATGCTTTGTAAACAACTGAAGAGCCCGAAATGTATAAATATAGATGTGTAGGTATCATGTAGAGGTTCAACTGTTTTGTGTTGAAAAGTTGTGTATTAGCTTGGGGTGTTAGTATTGTTATCCCATATTTTACTGTAGTTATGCATGAGCGGATGCGACATACCATATTGACTGATATGCACCATTTTTGTAAGATGTTGAGCTAGAAAGGAGAAGAGAAGGTAGATCTGAGGATTAGTTCACAGGCTGTAGAGACTGGTGGGATCTAGTTTGCCTCATATAGATCTTACCCATAAGAGGGGAATTGTAAGCACGCAATGTCGAAAATGCAGAACTTCTATAATAAAAGAGACAAGAGCCAAATCTTTGTGGACGTAGCCCAGAAGGGGGTGAACCACAATAATAACTGTGTAATGTGATGAATGTATGCATCTCTTTACTTTCTTTCAGTAGGTTATTGTTATGCTTAATAAATGAGTTCATACATTGTTACGGAACACGAATATGCTTCTTGGGAAGTAATATGTGTAATGGGAATGTGCACCTGTGAGGAATAGGTAGATTACCCTCATAGTTTGTAGTGCATGGCACTGATTAATAAACCCCTATCTCATACTCAATCCTATGCTTTAAACACCTGAGTTTTACATCCACCCATTTAAAGCTATCTCGGGTGAGACTGTGCAGTGCATTTTGTATTGTGTTGCCTTTTGGTTTACTAGAAGAGCCATAGTTTTAGAGACTTTGTTGGAAACCCAAATGACATGAACCCTGGGTCAATAACCCAGATAGACAGGTCGAGAAGACCGACCACAAAATGAAAGATAAACAACATAACTGCTTAATCTTTGCTTCAAGGATTGTATCTGGTGCTAGTTTGATTTTCCCTTCTTCATTAATCTTTGGTAAAATAGTTTGGATCAATATCTTGTCACTGATTAGCTTATTTAAGAAAGAAACCTGAAAGACTAAATGTACAGATCAATATGGAGGTAAATCCAATTTGTAAGCCATACTTCCAATCCTTTGCAACACCATATAATATTTAAGTGATAATATATTGTCCTTCTTTTATTGCTAGAGGGACATATTTTTGTATGGTTGTAGCCTAAAAAATACCCAATCCCCCACTTAAAATTTCCTTTCACTTTGGTATTGTTCTTCTTGTTGTTTCATCCTATTTTGTTCCACAACCAAATTTTCCTTCAATAGTTTTAGAACCTCATGTTTGTGCCCTATGTGGTTCTCTACTACTTGAACCTTTGTAGTCCCTTCCAAGGCATATGTGATGGATGGAGGATGATATTCATAAAGTGCTAGAAATGGGGACATTTTTTATGAAGTATGGAAGGATGTGTTGTACCACCATTCTACCATGGGAAACCACTTGACCCATTATGTTTTTTTATCATATGAAAATAAACGAAGATATCCTTCTATACAATTATTCATAATCGTATTTTTCCCATCATATTGAGGATGGTAGGATGAGTTGTGAGCCAATTGAGTACCCAAGCAAGAAAATAATTTAGTCCACAAATTTAGAGTGAAAATTGGATATTTTTCACTTACAATAATCTTGGGGACTCCATGTAGCTTTTGAATTGTTTCCATGAATGTTGTGGCTACTGTACTTTCTTTAAAAGGATGTGAAAAAGAGAAAAAATGGGCATACGTTTTCAATATATCCACTAATACCGTGATGATGGTATTTCCTTCATATTTGGGTAAATTTGTAATAAAATACATTGAAACTTCTTCCCAACACTGACTTGGTAGAGCTAATGTTTGTAGGAGACCTGGGGCCTTGATTGTCTCTCCCTTATTCTGTTGGAAAACCACACATTCAAACACAAAATTTTGAACATCAGTTTTAAGACCTTCCCAAAAAAAATCCTTATTGATCGCATGGTAAGTTTTCAAGAACCCTAAATGTCCTCCTATAAGAGAAGTGTGCAATTCCATAAGGACCTTTGTTTGAGTTAGAATTCTTACATAAATATAGATGATCATGATACCATAGAAAATCATTCTTCCATACAAATTTATCTAATACACTGAGGTCCTCTTGTAGTTGTTGAATTATCTTTCATACCTCTTGATCTTGCTTCGATTCTATCATTGCTTCTTTCACTTAATCAGATTGCAGAATATAAATAACACATAGTAAACCCTATGTTTCTTCTTCTTTCCTTGAAAGTTCATATGGATAAATGTAAGGCCTAATGTTAGGTGGTACACTTCCTAGTTGCAAATGAATATCATGGTCATGATATCGAGTAGGAGGAATACCCTTAGGAATCTCTCCAAATACCTTGGAATGGTTTTTGATAACTATTCAAAGATCCATTGGAGAAATGAATATACATGTTTAAACATCTAGTTATCACAATTGTGTAATTACACCAATGTGTCCATTTTTGAATAATTTTTTCATGTTATTAGAGCTTATCATATTAGAGGATTTCCCTTGGATACCTCTAAGATAAATTTCCTCATCTTCTAAGGAAAATATCACGAAAAGATCTTGAAAATTAAGGGCCACTACTCCCAATGATTGTAACCATTGGACCCCTAATACAACATCAACACCACCCATTTAGATATAAATCATGGGACTATCCAGTAAATACTCCCCAATATTGAGATTAATACTATGTAACTTTCCAAAATAGTTTATGGTAGATCCATTCGCAATCATTACTTGAAACTCTGGTGCTAGAAATGCGAAGAAATTGAGTTATTTTGCTAATTTGCAATTGATGAAGTTATGGGTACTACTATAATCAATAAACATTCTTACATTTTATTTTTATTTTTGATGTATCCTTGTATCTTGAGGGTTTGTGGAGTACTGATGCCTCCCAATTCATGACAAGATATCGTTGGAGCAGTCCCTTTTAGATCTAGATCTTATGATGGTTCTAATTCTTTATCTTCTTCCTCTTCACAATATATGTATAATAATTTCTTCTCACCACATGTATTCCCCTTACTGTACTTGATGTCACAATTGAAGCATACTAACTTTTCTCTTCTTTCATCCATTTGTTGAGGTGTCAAACTTATTGGTTGAGTGGCTTAGGAGAGGCAATATGGTGCTTTCTATAGTTTCTAGTGGCCACCCTTCTAGTAGCCATATTTTTGTTTACACTTTCCATTCCATACTAAAATCTTGTTCTGGGGATTTAGGTTAGAAAATATTCACCTCATGTTGAACGTTCTCATTTAAATTTCCCATAAATAGATCAAAAAAATTATACTCGGAAATTTTCTTTACCCCACGACTGAGAAAAATATAAATAACACATAGTGAACCCTTTGTTTCTTCTTCTTCCCTTGAAAGTGCATATGCATAATTGTAAGGTATAATTTTATGTGGTACACTTCTTGGTTTAAAATGAATAACATGTTCATGATCTCGAGCATGAGGAAGACCCTTAGGAATCTCTCCAAATACCTTGGAATGATTTTTGATAACTATTTGGAGATCCAATAGAGAATATGATATAGAAGTTTGAACATCTAGTGAGCACAATTGTGCAATTACACCATGGTGTCCCTTTTTGAGTAATTTTTTCAGGCTATTAGATCTTATCACCTTATAGGGTTTTCCTTGGATACATCTAAGAATTTTATTTAATAGCTAAAATTTTCTAGAGAAAATTGTGTAAGGGTTTATGAAATGTATAATGTTTTGAGTGGACACTCCACCCATTATCATGGAAGAGTAAATCTCTAATGGTAATGGAAAGAGTGTTAGCATTGATAATTATAGGAGGAAATGCGATGTTCAAGCACCAACACTCTATTCATTACCATTAGAGCTTTACTTGTCCCTGATGATGGGTGGAGTGTCCACTTGAAACATCGTACATTTCATAAACTCTTACATAGTTTTCTCCATAAAGTTTTAGCTACTTTTATGACTAATTTTGGAAACCTACACAATCAAATTATCAATTTCCTTACCTTTTGAGGAAAATATCATGAAAATATATTGAAAATTAAGGGTCAATGTTCCCAATGATTGTAACCATTGGACCCCTAATACAACATCAAAACCACCCATTTGGATGGAAATCATGGGACTATCCAGTAAATACTCCCTTATATTGAGCTGAATACTATGACACTTCACATAACAATTAACGATACCTCCATATGCAATCATTACTTGAAACTCTAGTGCTAGAAATACAAAGCAATTGAGATAGTTTGCTAATTTTTAATTGATGAAGTTATGGGTACTTCCAAAATCAATCAATATTGTTACCTTTTTCTTTTTGATGTATCCATCTTAAAATATTAGGATCCATCTTATTTTCCACCTTTCCAATCCGATGAAATAATTATTTTCTTTCTCTTGAGTCGTGGTTGAACTCTATAGAGGTTTAGTTGGTGAAATAAATTTTGGAGGAAACTTTGGAGCCATGTGAGAAAACAATAAATCTCATCTTTTTCTTCTTTATCACAAATTTTGAATCATCAAAAATAGATCTTCCAATCAAAATTTATGTCATTTGTTAGTTACATACCTTTCAAACCCTTAATTTCGAGTAATTCTAGATGTCTTACCTTTGTCCTGCTATATATCTGAAATTTGAAGCCTTTTGAGTCTGAAATTTTGGCCTATAGTGATTTAATACGAATTCTCATACTCTTGAAAAGCTCACGGTATGAACCTTCACTGATAAAAAGTTATAGAGCAAATACCAAAATGACTTGTTTAAGACTAATTTTAGGATTAGTAAAAATCCTCAACTTCCACAAGATACATCTCACAAATTATAATGTTTCAAATTCTGAAACTTATTCCATAGGTAATTTGCTATGTATCCTTAATATTATGAAAATTTCAAAGTATGAAACTTCACTAAAATGTTTTTATAGCAAAAATAAAAAGATGTATCGTTTGAAACTAATTTCAGGACTAGTCACAAACCCTAACTTCCACAAGAGATATATCCGAAAATATAATGAATCAAATCCTAAACTTTTTACCACCCATTCTTTTCTATATTGAATCATTATATTAACATTTTTGTTGTCTGAAACTTGCCATAAAATTTTTATAGCAATAATCCCAAGATGACTCGTTTAAAATTGATTTCATGATGAGTAAAAAACCCTATCTTCCATAGGCTATATCTATGAAAGTATATTCAACCGAAACTTGGAAATTTTACCAAAAGTACTTGAATATTTCACCTGAGTAACCTCCAATTTTTTTTGTTTGAATCTGATTTAGGTGGATATCAGTGGCCACCCACCTATTCCACTAGCTAGAAAAACAGTTTTCCACCTTGGCAGTTTTTCGACAGTTTTTCGGGTTCCAAACTTTCGGGGTTGTTTTGAGGCCCTAAACAATGGTTTTTGGGTATTTGGGGCAGAGGTGACTGCGTAAACCATTGACCTATGCTAGTAAAAATTCATTCTTATTGAATATACCTTTCCAACGGGCTATCATGCACCTAAAATGGAGATCATATGCAAAATTTATGACCCCAGGAAGTTGATGTATAAACTTACCCCAATGAGGCCCACATGAATTTTGGCGCTTCATCTCCTAGGGTAAGGTTTTTGGATGTCTAGGGTTTTGGAATTCATCTTTATTGTAAAAAAATTCCTTTAGAGCCTCATTGTAGCCATCTTCTTGCGAATGAGCACAACCGTCACATCTCTTCTCAAAGATAAGCCGCCACCATTCTAGAAAGCTTGTTTTCCGCTGCATTTTACAGTTTCAGCTTATTTCCTTATTGAATAGAAACCAATTTTACTGTATATATGTTATTTTGCATTAAGAATATTTTGACAATAATATGTATTCATTTCTCTCTTCTCATAAAATCTAGATCAGTGGTATTAGAGCGATCTTCTCCTTATCGTTCTTAATGCATGTCCCCAATGAGGTCAGAGTACAAAGAATTGCGTCTCGAGCTTGTTTCTCTTGAGGAAAAAATATCTCGCATGCCCAAGCGACCTCTAATGGTGGGATAAAATAAATACAATGGGGCAGGAGATCCCTTCAAAAATTTTCTCAAGGAAGCCCTCACGCAATAGAGGAACGAGATGATGGATATTTTTGCGCAAATCCTTTGGCGGCTACCAACATGTGACACATCTTCCTCAAACAGAGTTTCCACCCCCTTCAAGGTACAAAACAACTTCATTATTCCTATATTTGAAGGTCATATATACACAAATGTTGTAGACAAATGGTTGAATCTTCTAGAAGGGTATTTCTCTGTCCATAACTTCTCAAATAGAGAAAAGATTAATTTTTTGCTCCTCAAAGTCGTTCCCCATGTCAAATATTGGTGGGAAAATTTCTACGAGAAAAAGGAAACAAACGAACCCTAATTATTTATAGTTTTGATCACCTGGGATTCCTTCAGGGATTCTATTAAGGAACAACACTACCCTGTTGAAAGTTATGATGATCTATACCCAAAATGGACCACACTGCGACATGAAAGAGACCAAGCAGTGCCCAAGTTCACAAATATCTTCCATACCTTGCGCACCAAGATGGGTATCAAATATTATGAGTGACATCTGGTGCTCAAGTATTATGGTGGTCTACATGTATACATCTAGGCCAAAATGGAGTTTTTGTACATCTCAACCTTGGGCGCAGCCTACTGATATGTCGTCAAAATTGAGCAGAAGCTCAAACAAAAGATGTGTCAATTTGGGCTTGGGAACCCCTCACAGCAAAAGCCAAAAAAAGGCATCCCTAACCCGTAGAGAAAAGGACATAGCAAAGATGGAATGCCTCAAGACAACCAATCCAGACTGCAACCAAATAAGTACACCAGAAAGACAAAGAAAGATATTGGGAAGTGGTGCGACTTCCATAAGATCCCCTACCATAACACTGTTTATTTTTGCTCAAAGAAGTCACTGGTGGCTGAGGTGAAAGCCTCTGAATCAGATACAGGTTCTGACTCTGAGTTAGAACTAGAAAGGAGGATACATATCATTGACGTAGAACCCAGTGCCACTGTTTCTACCACCAAGCTCCAGCCTGGTTAACCAGATGAGTTAGAGGAAGGTGAGCGCCTTTTTCATTCACAGATGTGGGTGAAGGGTACCCCACTGCACTTCATCGTTGATAGCGGTAGCCAGAAGAAACTCATATTAATAGAGGTTGTCAAGCAATTCACCCTGTCAACAACGTCGCACCCACAACCGTACACCATTGGATGGCTCCTCCAAGGAAGCAACATTCGCGTCAGTCAACAATGTCTCCTATCATACGACATCAAGCCCTTCAAAGACGAGGTATTGTGTGATGTTTCCCCTCTTGAAGTTTGTAATGTTCTTTTGGGACAACCATATTTATGGAAACGCCATGATGTATATGAGTCTAGGCCTCGCAATGTTATTATTACTTTGAATAAGAAAGTCCACATGATACTCGAGGTGGTCCCACCTAGTGTTATTTCCTTGATCTCTGACAAGAAATGCAGAAAGGTCATCTCTTAGAAGGGGAAGTTTGTATTCTTAGTGATTCGCTTTCATAATGAGAAAAATATAGCAGCTACATCCAAGGTCTCCACGGATGACCTCTCCACACAGCAAAATAAAGTATACAAGGTCATGGAAGAATACTCATATATATTCTCCTCACCTACCAAGGCACCTCTACACTGTCAGGTCAAGCACACCATAGATTTGACCCTCGATGCACTCTTTCCCAATGGGCTAGTCTACTGCCTCTCTTTGTTAGAGAATGATGAGATCAAGAGGTAGATTCAAGAACTGCTCCACAAGGGGCACATTTGTTCTAGCTCATCACCTTGCGGGAGCCCAATCATGCTAGTATAGAAGAAAGATGGAACTAGCGACTTTGCATTGATTACCGGGCCCTGAATAAAATCACAGTTAGAAACCGGTACCCAATTCCCCGAATCGGAGACCTCCTTGATCAACTCATTGGGGCCAAATACTTCAATAATATTGATCTAAAGTCTGGCTACCACCAGGTCTCAATAGAACAAACATATGTATCGAAGACCACCTTCAAGTCAAAGGAAGGTCTTTTTGAATGGTTGGTCATGCCCTTTGGTTTGACAAATGCTCTAGCCACTTTCATGAGGATGATGGACGATATCCTACGACCATTCACCAATAATTT
>JASDQU011375703.1:577-16596 GCA_032191745.1 Picea mariana
ATTATAAATCATATTTGGTTAGTTTTTTAAATTATATTTTTTTATTAATGCTTATATTAAATCATTAAAACAATTCTAGGTTTTTAAAAATAGACTAAAGATTACCTTCAACTAAAGTGGCCATGATAACACTAATTGTTAATATTAATCTTAAAAAAAGAAGGGATATGCAAATCTTACAATTAAATAGATATTCATAATTCAAAGAATAACTTAAAGTTCCCAAAGCCCGGTGGGTTAGCTCAAGTGGATGAGTGTCGTTGTTTGCTCGATTGAGGTTTCAGGGTCGAATCCCCGACCAAGAGCATGTATAAGGTCTCACTTGATGTCCCCACCGGGTTAGGCTCGTAATCAGGCCGAACAGTTTACCTCGTTTACCATCCACAAAATGTGGGGAAGTACTCGAGGGTTTCTTCTGCTCTTTTCCGAGGAAAAAAAACTTAAGGTTCCAAAACAATTTTTTTCTTTTCAATATAATATGTTTTCTCTATTAAACCCCCCACCCCCACTCTCACGAGGGTGGGGGTGGTGGGTTTAATATGTTTTCTCTATTAAACCCCCCACCCTCATGAGGGTGGGGGGTTTAATAGAGAAAACATAACTTAAAGTTCCAAAACAATTTATTTTTTTCAATATGATTGGCTTGTAAATGGTTGTTAACTTTTCATATCAAGCGTCATGAAATGAAAAAAGAATGATTTTGATATTGTATTCACTTTTTTGAATTATTGAAAGTTGGTGTTAACTAATATTGCCTAAATAAATATACTAGTTAAACATCTATATGAAATGACCATGAATTATTCTTTTATTCTCTACCATGATTTGGGTTTCCTTTAAATCATTTTCCCAACACATTTAGGTTATAAAACATTCGGTTGCAATGTTTAGAGAAAACATGTGGCTCCTTATTTTGATTCAATATATTTTTGGTGCTAATGCGTATTAGTAGTTATCACAATCTTACTTTACCTAAAAATAACTCATTGAAGGTAATGAGAAGTCCACTTGTGTGATCTCATGCATCTTTCTAATGTAACCTGACTTTCCCTCTATTAGGTTATGATCACAATGGCTAGTACACCTAGATTGGTTGAACTCGATCTCCACTCCACAATAAAGTGTGACATGTCCATCATTTGCATTCTCAGTGGAAAAATGATGTCCATATGTCCACATAGATGGGAACAAATGCACCTGGAAAAATGTGAACATGTGACAGTGTCGTATGTCTAGTAACTCGAACACTAAAAACATAATACATGTTATAATTCAAATGCACATTTTAAAATGAACAGTTGACATAAGAAGATTATTACAAAGTTGCTCACCCGATCCCTATGTTTAGTGCATCCTCTTCACCATTCGGTTAATGATGATATGCACCATATATCTCTTTGATTTAGTCAGACACTCAATTGTTGGGACATATCATTGGTATATTGTCTTTTAATTGACTAGGATAATGCATGCTTCTACCATTCAATTGTCTTAATTATTTTATATTATTATCCCATTTCCTTCTCTTCTCTTCATGTGACGAGACCATGGTCACCTTGCCTTTTCTTTGGAAAGAATAAATTCATTAATGGCATCGGTTATGGATTCATTGATGTATTCATGAAATCAAAACAAACAATATCAATTCTAGTGTAAACAATAACTATCTAGAAAATTGACAAAAGATAAGTGGCTCTCTTTATCATGAACCTTTTTCCATTGGTTTGGAGTAGCTCACCTTCCCTTTTGTTCTCATCCCGATGGTTGTTGTCCCAAACCACTCCACCTAGTGTGTCGTTAATTTGCTTTATGCACTCACTAGCACAATAGAACAACTCATGTACCATGTACCCTTCCGCCATAGACCCCTAGTGTTTTCCCATTTGTTGAACAAAACCCTTCAACATTTTCATGTACTTGTCCAAAACACAACATCCAGTGACATGAGACCACCCCAACTAATTCAACATCAACAACTAGATGAATTAGAATGTGGATCTACAAGTCCATGAAACTCATGAGTAGTTCCTTCTTAAACATACTAACAATCACAATTATCTCTTTATCCCACCATGTAATGTTAGCCATGTGAATCTCCTTTGATGTAATCCAATGTAAAAATGTTGATATTTTAGATATGGTGCATCACAAGACTTAGGGGGAAGTCATGATTCACACAACCATGTATGTGTAACACACCCAACCCCTTGAAGGAACGTCAAAGGGATGGGGCATCGAAGTTTCACTTTTCCTTGGTTCATTTCTGGTCTCTTACTAAGAAAAAGCCTCTTCTTCTGCTCACCAAAAGTTTACATCTCACACTACATGATTAAACCAGCTAGTGGGGTCTTCCTCGTGACCTTGGGTTGGAAATCAGGAGCTAAAAAGTCTACTTAGTGAAGGTTTCGGGACTTCGGAACTCCCGGACTTCGAGAGTTCCAATGATGTTGCATGACGTTCCTCCTGAAGGCCAAATTCCTAGATTGTCGAACAACAAAGGGAATCAATGGTCCACATCATCCACTGAGATCCTATAGTTAAAAAGGGGGCTTCGAGACTTCGACCTTCGGAGATATTTCTCACTCCTCCACACGATATCCCCGTAGTGTCGAACTGGCGAAGTTACAAAGGACCTCGAGATTGCTCCACATGGCCACCAATCAATGGTCATGATTTATTAAGGGACTCCAGGCTTTGGGAGTCCCAGAGGATTAGCACACTCACTCCTCTGGAGTGTCGGGCTAGCGAAGTTGCGAAGGAGCTCGAGATGACTCCACGCGGCCCCGACCTTCATGTCTTCACACAAATCTATGACACTACACTTCAGACTTCCGAACTCTCGGAGTCTTAGACTACCGAAGTACCCAGTATGCATGGGAGGACGTGTAATACACAGTGGCAAGTACAGGTGGATCCCTAGTACCCTACTTGTCAGACGAACCCAACGCCAAACACGTGGAAAGATAAAGCTTACACATGGCCCCTACAGAGGGTCACACATGTCATAGTCTAATGGGCCCATGGGATCTATAGATGCACAAATCTAGATGACACATGGCAAGCGTAATGTGGGTCCACGTCACCTTGAATGACGTTAGGATGTCATGTCATCTTGGACTGATAACTTCCCATCCCTTCAATGTCACGGTCAGTAGGAGTCCACGTAGTCCTCAGATCCATAACCTCCATTACTTCGGGGTTTCGGCCTTTGGGGAGTCCGCGGTGTAAATACCTCATTTTGCTCGAAGCAGTCAGCTTTGAGCTGACCTCGAGCTATATTTAACGGCCAGGGGAGATCCCAAAGGATCCCCAGATCTACGATCCACGTTAAATTGCCATTTCGGGCTTCAGGGATTTGGGTATTAACATTACTCCACTCTCCTGAAGTGGAACTTCGACGAAGTTTCCTTGGCGTAGATCTGACGGTTGGGGGAGGTCCCAAAGAGTTCCTCGATCTACGACCCTTATCACTTCCTCGCTTCGGCATTCAAAAACTTTGGTGTTGAACCACCTATATCCTCTTGAAGTGGTCAACGACGGGCTAACCTTGGCATGGTTCCGACAATCAGGAAAGCTCCCGAAGGATCCTTAGATCTATGATTCTCGTCTCTTTGGTGTTCGAGGAGATCGATGTCATATCCTTTATATTATCCCAGAGTAAAACTTTGTCGAAGTTCCCTTGGTGTAGATCCAACGGTCAAGGGGTCTCCCGACTACTCTCGAATTGGTGGCTCACGATAACTCGTGATGGTTAAAGGGGTCAAGGTTTAGTGGTGGCAAGTCTATTTTCCACAGTTAGGGAAACCGCCAGGTGTCAGTCGATCTCGTGGAAAACCGTGACAGTCTGTCGCCTTCGGCCGGTTTACAAAAGGCTAAGGTCATGATACTCTGGAGCTCTAAACTCCCAGAGTTCTGAAGCTAGAAGGACTTAGCTCCTTTATGGTCTGGTCTAACACTTGGTTCCAAGACCTTAGTCGCATGGGTCCTTTGAAGATTCTCGTGGGCTATGCACTAATTCTTTTAGTTGTAAAGGAGTTAAGGATCTGGACATGAGCCCTTGGTCATATGAAGAGGAGTCTGAAGGAAATTCCCTTCTTCCACAGGGTTTGAACTTTACATTCCCGATAAGGCAGGTCTGAGGGGTCGACAAGACTTCAACATTTTAGCAAGTCCTACCCCGATTCTCCTGCAGATTCCCATCCCATGACTCTCTAGTGGCTAGGTTGAGGTGAAAAAAGTACCATTCAAAGATAGGGGTTCACAGAGAGACAATACATAATTCTACCTTTAGTCATTCAATACAAAACTCAGTCATAACCATATACATGCATTCAATCACTATTTCAATTTCAAGAC
Organism: Picea mariana; assembly: GCA_032191745.1. Lineage (NCBI taxonomy): Eukaryota > Viridiplantae > Streptophyta > Pinopsida > Pinales > Pinaceae > Picea > Picea mariana. The sequence continues at coordinate 4,934 of JASDQU011375703.1, forward strand.
ACAAAGTATGAAAATACTTATCAGAGGACTAGAGTTTGTGGAGCGATTGTTGAAAAGGGTGCATGTTTCCACCCAACCATAGGCACAACCACTCCTAACAGATTTACCACTGGCCACCCTCGAGCTAGACCATGACACTTTGAGAGAGACTCTTCCCTCTTGCTCAATGACAGTCGAGGATGAAGGTTACTCTCCTCCTCCTACAAGATCTTGGCAACCGGTTTTCTCTATAACAAGCAAGAAGGTCTGCATGAGTACTTCCACAGTCACTCATCATCCTCATTTATCAGCTTGTAATGAAAACCCTACCCATGCCTTCTTGCGCCCAAAACAAGCTTATTTCCCAGTTCTTCCTCGAACCAGAGAACTACAAAAAATTCTCTTTCGACTCTGCTCTCTTCCCAGATCTACTTGCTCTCCCTTCGCCTCTGCCCAAGAATTACCTCTTCCTTTCCTTTCTCAACAAGGTTGTGTGGGTTCGAATCCCCATCTTGTGGTTAGGTCTAGAAGTCTGGCATATGGGTACTATGCCGCATCTTTTCGTTAACTCCTGAGGAGGGCCTTCCAACTACCAGCATGACTGGTAATTCATTTATGGGTTAGAGAACTGTTGAGTAATTACATCTAGTAAGGTACTGGTTTGGTGAGGGTCATCTCAACCATTCTTAGTTTTCCCTCACCATCTCTCTCATAACATCCATGGTCTATCTTGACAAACCCCCCATTCAACAGTTATGCAACACTCATCCATTTTCTATTAATAACATAAAATACATACATGGATCTTTTATACAAACGTTCATAAAATCAAACATCCGCACATACCTAGTATGTCATAGTCTCTTGACCAGTTATAGTTAAATTTACAAATTGGGGGAAATAGGGGTATTACAATCCCCTCCACCTTAAAGGAATATCGTCCTCGATGTTCTTATCTGCCGATATGTTATGTATGTTCAGAAGTAAACAAAAAGGGGTATGTCAGTCTCATGGCATCCTCCATTTCCCACGTAGCCTCATTTGGGCCAAAGTGTTTTCACTGCACCTTGACATGTGCAATGGTTCTATTCCTGAGTGGGGTCTCCTTCCTATCTATTATGCATTGAGGTTCTGGCAGGAATTTTCCCTCTGGTTCCACCTGAATCATAGACTAGTCAATTACATGATTAAAATCATGTACATATTTATTCAATAATGAAACACAGAAAACATTATGTGCCTTCACCGTGGGAGGGAGTGCTAGCCTATAGGCTACAAGTCCCACTCTATCCAAAATTTCAAAGGGTCCACAATACCAAGGTGCCAACTTGGCACAAGCTCCCATCCTCAAGGAGCTCTTCCTGGGTCTAACTCTGAGATATACATGATCTCCTGTTTTGAACTCTCTAAGAGTCCTCTTTCTGTCTGCGTAGCTTTTCTATCTATCATGAGCTATTTTTAGATTTTGTTTTATCTGAATTATTTGTTGTTCCATTTCTTTCAGCATGTCTGGCCCGATTGTAATTCTATCTACTCTATTATTCCAGTTGATTGGAGTCATGCACTGTCTACCATAGAGGGCCTCAAAAGGGCTCATCTCCAATGACTCTTGATAGCCATTGTTTTAGGAAAACACTACCAATAGAAGGTAGTCTTCCCACTTCTTAGGCTGATGCATTACATGCATCCTTAACATGTTCTCCAATACTTGGTTTACCCTCTTTGTCTGTCCATCAGTTTGAGGGTGATAGGTTGTGCTAAACAACAATTTAGTCTCAAAACCAGCCATTAAAGTTTTCCAAAAGTTTGAAGTAAATTTTGTATCTCTGTCAGATACGATCTCCTTAGGCATGCCATGCAGCCTAAATATTTGTTTCATGAAAATACTGGAAATATCTATTGCCTTGTAGGTTGACTTGATGAGAATGAAGTGAGGATACTTGCTTAATTTTTCCACCACTACCATGATGGAGTCATTCTATTTGGCCAATTTTGGTAATCCAGTGATGAAATCCATGGAGATGGTTTCCCATTTCCATTCTGGAATTGGTAGGGGTTGCAACAACCCTACTGGATGTCGACGTTCTACCTTAACCTGCTGACATTCTAGACATTTAGCAAAGTAATCGGCTATGTCCTTCTTCAGTCCTAGCCAATAAAACAATTTCCTAGTGGTTGTGATCATTTTCTAATAACCAAGATGACCAGTATATGGTCTTTTGTGTAGTTCATCCATCATGACCCTCTTCAAGTTGTCACAATTCAGTATATACAACCTTCCTTTGTAAGTTAGCAGGCCATCATTCAACAATTGATATCCTTCGTACTTCAACCCTATGGCTCTTATTCTAAGTACGATTTCACAATCTGGAAAAATGCATCTATTTCTTTTTCACTCTTGACTCTCTCCCTGACATCTACTTTACATGTTCTTACAACTTCCAGGTGAATCAYTTTCACACTTCTATYAAGGGCATCGACCACCCTATTTTATTTTCCTTTGATGTGTTTGATTTCAAAATCAAACTCACTAAGGAGAGCCATCCATCGAGCTTGTTTAGCATTAAGTTTTGGTTGATCAAACAAGTACCTTAGCCCACAATGGTATGCCATAAGCACAAATCTTCTACCCAGGAGGTAATGCCTCCACATTTTTAAAGCATGCACTATGGCGGCCAATTCTAGATCATGGGTCGCATAATTGATTTCATGATCATTCAATTTTCTGGATTCATAGAAAATTACATGTTCTCCTTGCATAAGGACTCCTCCGAGTCCTTCCTTGCAGGCATCCGTACACACAAGGAAGTCCTTGTTTGGATCTGCAATCTTCGGCACAAGTGCATTGGTTAGAAGGCACTTCAGTTCTTGAAACCTCTCTTCACATTCTGATGTCCAAAGAAATTTAACTCCCTTTTTTTGAAGGGAAGTGATTGGGCAACGAAGCCTGGAAAATCCTTTTATGAATCTCCTATAGTATCATGTTANCCTTGTAGGCATCCGTACACACAAGGAAGTCCTTGTTTGGATCTGCAATCTTCAGCACAAGTGCATTGGTTAGAAGGCACTTCAGTTCTTGAAACCTCTCTTCACATTCTGATGTCCAAAGAAATTTAACTCCCTTTTTTTGAAGGGAAGTGATTGGGCAACGAAGCCTGGAAAATCCTTTTATGAATCTCCTATAGTATCATGTTAGGCCCATAAAGGATTTGATGTAAGATACATCCTTTGGTGTAGGCCAATCCATAATGGCCTTGATCTTGTCAGGATCAACTGTCACCCCTTCTTCAGAAATAACATGGCCTAAGCAATGGACTTGTTTCTGGAAAAAGTCACACTTACTAAACTTAGCATAGAGTTGATGCTCTCTTAGTACTTGAAGTACTAACTTGAGATGTTCGTCATGCTCTTCCCTATTCTTAGAATAGATTAGGATATCATCAATGAAAACCAATACAAATCTGTTTAAGAATTTACTGAGTACATTTTTCATTAAGGACATAAAAGTGGTTGGTGCATTGGTTAGCCCAAATGGCACCACCACAAATTCATAGTGACCATATCTTGCCCTAAATGTTGTTTTGTGGATGTCTTCATCATTAATTCAGATCTGATGGTATCTAGACCTTAAGCCAATCTTGGAGAAAATTGTAGAACCCCTTAGTTGGTCAAACAAGTCATCGATCCTTGCCAGGGGATACTTATTATTTATGGTCATCTTATTGAGTTGCCTATAGTCCATGCACAACCTGAGTGTACCATATTTATTTTTCACAAACAAGGTTGGTGCTCCCCATGGAGACACACTAGGTCTAATGTAGCCTTTGTCCATCATTTCCTTTAGTTGTAGCTTGAGCTCAACCAACTCGGGTGTACTCATTCTATAAGGCGTTCTAGATATTGGCACCGCTCCTGGTGCAAGCTCTATTGAAAAGTAAATATCTCTTCTTGGAGGTAGACCTGATACCTCTTCTGGAAACACATATCTATACTCTCTCAATATGGAATAGTCCTCTAGGTTTGGTTTGTCGTACTCAACAAAGTCCAACACCTGTATTGCATACAAAGGACATCCTTTTCTGCAATACTTCTTCACTTGAAGGGTTGATATTTGTCTCACTGAGATAGGATTTTGAATCCCTTGTAGGGTTACCTTTCTCCCTTCTTCAGTTTCACATCCCAAGGTTTTATTGTAACAATCTAACTTGATTTTATGGGCAGCCAACAAGTCCATGCCAATCAACAGGTCATAAGATCTCAAAGGAAGTATGTTTAGGCTCGCTTGGGTGGGCAATCCACTCATAATGAATTGGCATGCTGGTATGACCTATGTTACCTTTCTTTTGGTCCCAGTGACTAGTTGCACTAGCCATGATTTAACAAGTTTGACTTGTTGCAATTTACATTTCTCAATAGTTTGAGGGGAAACATAACTCAAATTAGACCCAGGGTCAATTAAAATGGAAACTAGATGTTTGGCAATCATACCTTCCATCTCCACCACTGAAGCTTGGTGGTCGGCCTATTTATTATCCAAAGCTGCATAAATCCGTGGCATGCTCCTAGCCACATCATTGACTGCGGTAGCCTCTCGGATGTTGCAGACCCTTTCATTGTTTCGTTGCCTATGTGGACAGTCCCTCAACATATGTTCTTCTCCACAACCCCAACATTTCAAGGGTTCTCTCTTTGTGTTATCAATCTTACTTGGGGCTATCCCAAAGGGTTCATTTCCACTCTAAGAGGGCAAATTTTGTTGGTATAGGCTTTTAGTAGGGAGGCTTGTTATCGCACAGTTTGTAGCTAGGATAAAAGGCTATAAGGTAGAGGGCGAAATTGGCGTAACAGGAACCTGTCCCACTCAATGTCACCACGATGGGAAGGTTCTTTCTCTTTAGGGAGGCTAGGCCCAGGGGAGACGTCCCCAATGACATGGGGCTTTGAAAGGGCAAAGGATAATAGAACAAGGACAAGTTCCCCCTTTCACAAATCACTGCCGATTAGATAGTCTCGGCTAAACATCCAATAACAAGGTATAACCAAAGAAAAGAAAGGCACCTGCTTAAGACAATACAACAAGGAAACCGATACGTGCAATCTTTGATTAGTACTTCATATATATTAAAGACTATTTGGTATTCAATATGAGCAGTTTAAAAGTAAATGTTGACGAAGTCAATGTTCACAAAATAACAATAGCAGTAATGTCACTTCACCAATAAATACTAGAATGATAAAGCATTGAATACAACAAATCACTTCTTAACTCAATTAATGCCTTCAACAACCATTCAATTGCTCATAAAGTAAAATGTTGCTGCCATAAAGATGAAATATTCAAAGATGACGTCAACAACTTAGGGTTAGTAGGTTAGTCTGGGCTAGGGTTAGTATGGTTAGGGTTTCAATTTCAAAAGGTATGAGAGTGCTTGGATTCAATTCTACTTCAACGTTGGAGGTCTTGGGATCAATGCATTAGGGTAGAATGGAGTCAATAAGTGAAAGACGCACAGGTTGAAGGAGACGAGATTTCAAAGGACTAGAGGGAAAAGTTTCAAGGTGCTACTAAAGCAGGGCCTCAAAGACAACCCTAGGGGAGAGAGGCTCACTCTGGTGTTACAAAAGCAAGGCCTCGTGCTCTCTCCTCTTTCCTGGCAAACGACTAGCTCAAATGAAGCACAAATCAAGACAAGAGGGCTTAATGAGGGAGAGTGTTGCTATAACAAGGCTCTTTCATCAAACCCTAAAAGAAAAATGGCCCTAAGTGTAGATAAACTAGGCCTGGGACATCTTCCTCCTCTTGGATTTTAAAAGGTACGACTAGCACAGGGGAAAGAGAAACAAGGAGTGTAGCTACGGCTAGACTCTCTTCCTCTCTTTCAATGGCTGAAGGTTTCTCTATCAGGGAACATGAGACAAGGACCTACTTGTGTGCTTGTCACCCAGGGTTTTGATTCAACAAATTTATAAGCAACATGCAAGAAATTTAAACTACAAACATTCAATAAGAAGCTTTGCAGAAGAAACACTTACAATTCATGAAGAAATAACCATGCAAACCCTAGTTGTAACACCTTCCTTCAAGAGAAAGACCATAAATGCCAAAAATCTCTTCCTTCAACAAGTGCGCATCACTTAGTTCAACCAAAAACCCCAATAGGGTGCTAAAAATCAAACCTCACTATGAGTGAGTCAATTTGTGATGATAAAAATGAGAGTTAAAACCCTCAATATATAGTGTATCAATGACCTAATTTTACTTTTTAGGTCATAAAAAGGCCGACAAGGCCATAATGTCAAAATCATACTATTTTTACATTAAATGCTAAGTAAAATCCCTAATCAAGCAAAAGGTGAGACATCAAGCCCCTCTGAGGGAGACGTTAGCCCTTTCTAGGGCCAGTGGTGACCTGGGGTTAGCCTCCCTAAAGAGAAAGAACCTACCCATCGTGGTGACATTGGGTGGGATAGGTTCCTGTTACGCCAGTTTGGCCATCTACCTCATAGCCTTTACTCCTAGCTACAAACTGTGCGATAACAAGGCTCATCCTAGAACCTTTCCCACAACTCTTGAATCTTGAGGGTTTAAACCCCTCTTTCTTGAATCCCAAACTACTCTTCTTCTTCCAATCCTTGTTGATAAAATAAAGAAGCTCTAATACCAATTGAAAAAATATAGACAAGAACAACAACATGGTGGAAAAGGCTCACTAGCCAACACTAATTATATTCACTCCAATGTTACATATTTATAGTACAATGGGTGATGCCACCTCATAGAGAGATTTGCTCTAGATCCTAAAATCATGCATGATGACTAGGCTAGGCAATCTTAACTAAATCATTAGTCATCACTTGAGGATATATTACTAATATCCTAAATGAATAATACAAATATAGGTGACAATTTAGACTTAGTGATTGGTAAAGGTAAGCCACAGGCTAACACTTGTGAGGTTCGGTCTTGTTCTTGAACTACTCATAGCAATACCTTGCCTTCCGGATAGTGTCTTCTAAGGTCTTTGGCTCATCAAACTCAACAATGTCTTGATAGGACTGAGGTAATCCACTAATAAATCGTTGAATCTTTACTTTTTCATCCTTTATGTAGGGCACATACCTCATCAACGCAATAAATTTGTTGATATATTCATCTATGGTGAGTTGTCCCAGCTTGAGTTCATAGAACTCCTTGGTTTTCCCATCAAAGTACTTTTATGACATATACTTCTTCTTGAAGTATTTCTCAAATTGTTTCCATGACAAGTCCTTCTCATGGATTCCTTTCACGTTCCTAAGGTCCTCCCACCAAATGGAAGCTTTCCCATTCAGGTTGAAAATGGTTATCTATGCCTTTAAGTTTTCAGAGTAGTCATGGACTCTGAAGTACTTCTTCAAGCCGAGTATCCAAACTTCTACTTCTTCCCCTTTCTTTATTTCTCCATCGAAGGTGGGTGGTTTGGATTTCTTGAAATCCTTAGGGTCATGACTCTGGTAATGCTTCCTCTTCTTTCCTTTCCTCTGGGAATGTGTACTAGTTTTGCTACTAGAAGATTCCTTGGAGTTGTTAGTTTCCTCAACAAAAGATTCCTCCATTGAGTGTCGCTTAGCTCCATGTCGGGCCTTCTTTGAGGTGCTCCTCCTGGTGTGGTCACTTTCATGACCACACTTTTGTATCTCGGGTGGACTCTGTGTTTTCTTCGTATGATGTCTATCAACTTGACTGGCTGCTGGTCCATGTTGTAGCTGCCTTTGTATGTCTGTCAAGCTTTGCAGTAGAATTACATTAATTTTTGTTTGTTTTTTCTGCTCATTTATCAGTCTTTCATTGTCAGCCTTACAACTCTATAACTCTTCCATGAGGATTCTTACGGCTTCAGCCAAATCTGAAGGGGTTTCCACTGCCCTCCTTTCATCATATTCTTCCTCTCTATTGTGGGAGCTTTCCCCCAATTCATGGTGTGTTACCATCCTTTATGTTGTAGTTTTTCTGATGGTCCGCTGACTATTTGAGTGTTGATAAACACTTTCCATTAGTTAATGACCTACTAGTTTATGAACAACACACAATTCAGATATGAAATTTCTTATATATATATATAACGACATGAGGTTCTGTTTCAATTAGAATTTCTTTGTTTAGTACAATAAACCTAGGGGAAAACTATATGTTTGAAAATTGTGCCATTTAGAGTTGATCTCGGGTTAAGATCGGTGGTCATAATCCATTGCAGAAAAGGTATAAGCACACGGGTTAACGTCGGGACATGTACTTGTAATTCAAATCCAAAACAATTTTTGTTTTAAGTTTGAAATCTGATATGGAATCGGACGCCCATTATTCATTGCGGAGTTCATGCCATGTCGCCTTGTTAATTGTTTGAAATCCGACTACGGTTTGGAATTCAGATATTACATCATAATATTAAGCCCAATCTTGACCGTAGATTGTAGATCTAATGGTTGTTGTTGGTCTGAGGGCCGAATAATAGTTATGTGGGTATTTTTGAAGGTTTTATTGGTATCCTTATATATTATTTCTTCGGTAGAGGTTTAACTAAGCCTCTTATGAATGGGTTAAGATAAGGTATCACCCCTAAAAGGTCTCATAAATAAGATTTTTGAACGACTCGTCCATGGGCCCAAGCAGACAAAGTGTTGTAACCATGATATGATACCAATTTGTAACACACCCAATCCCTTGAAGGAACGTCTAATGGATGGGGCATCGAAGTTTTTATTATCCTTGGTTCATTTCCGATCTCTTACTAAGAAAAACCATCTTCCTCTGCTCACATGAATTTTACATCTCACACTATGCGATTAAACCAGCTAGGGGGACCTCCTCGTAACCTTGGGCTGAAAACCGGGAGCTAAAAAGTTTGCTTAGCGAAGGTTTCGGAACTTCGGGAGTTCCAACGATGTTGCATGACATTCCTCCCAAAGGCCGAATTCCCAGATCATGGAACATCAGAGGGAATCAACAATCCACATCATCCATCGATATCCTACGGTTAAAAAGGGGGCTTTAGAGATATTTCTCGCTCCTCCACTCGATATCCCCGGAGTGTCGAACTAGTGAAGTTTCGAAAGGCCTCAAGATTTCTTCATGTGGCTAACAGTCAACGATCATGATTTATTCCAGGACTCCGAGCTTCGGGAGTCCCAGAGGGTTAACACACTCACTCCTCCGGAGCATCGGGATAGCAAAGGAGCTCGAGATGAATCCACATGGCCCTGACCTTTGTGTCTTCACGCATATCTATGACACTACACTTCAGACTTCCGGACTCTCGGAGTCATGGACTGTCGAAGTACCCACTATCGCATGGGACGACGTGTAATACACGGTGGTGAGTACAGGTGGATTCTGAGTAACCTACATGTCAGATGAGCCCAATGTTGAACACGTGGCAAGATAGATATTACACGTGGCCCTTACAAGGGGTCACACATATCACAGTATAATGGGCCCATGGGGTTTACAGATGCACAAATCTAGGTGACACGTGGCACATGTAATGTGGGTCCACATCACCTTGAATGATGTCAAGATGCCATGTCATCTTGGACTGATAACTGCCTATCCCTTCGATCTCACAGTTGGTAAGAGTCCACATAGTCTTTAGATCCATGACCTCCATTACTTCGAGGTTTTGGCCTTCAGGGAGTTCATGATGTAACTTCCTCATTTTACCCAGAGCGGTTAACGCTGGGCTGACCTCGAGCTATATCTAACGGTCAGGGGAGATCCCGAAGGATCCCCATATTTGCGATCCACGTTAAATCTCCATTCCGTGCTTCGAGGATTTGGGTGTTAACATTACTCCACTCTTCCGAAGTGGAACTTTGACGAAGTTTCCTTGGCATAGATCTGACGATCGAGGGAGGTCTCGAAGAGTTCCTTGATCTACGACCTTTATCACTTCGTCGCTCCAGCATTCAGAAACTTTGGCATTGAACCATCTCTATCCTCTCGAAGTGGTCAACGTCGGGTTGACCTTGGCAGGGATTCGATGGCCAGGGAAGCTCCCGAAGGATCCTTAGATCCACGACTCTCGTCTCTTTAGGACTTCGGCATTCGGGGAGATTGATGTCATATCCTTTATATTCTCCCGGAGTAGAACTTTGCTAAATTTCCATCGGCGTAGATCCAATTATCAAGGGGTCTCCCAAATACCCTTGAATTGGTGGCTCATGATAACTCTTGACGGTTAAAGGGGTCAAGGTTTAGCAGTGGCAAGTCTATTTTCCATGGTTAGGGAAGTCACCAGGTGTAGGTCGACCTCGTGGAAAACTGTGATAGTCTGTTACCTTCGGTTGATTTACAAAAGGGTAAGGTCATGATACTCCAAAGCTTTGAACTCCTAGAGTTCCGAAGCTAGAAGGACTTAGCTCCTTTATGGTCTAACACTTGGTTCCTAGACCTTAGTTGCATGGGTCCTTCGAAGATTATCGTGGGCTACGCGTTAATTCTTTTAGTTGTAAAGTAGTTAAGGATATGGACATGAGCCCTTGGTCATGTGAAGAGGAGTCTGAAAGAAATTCCCTTCTTCCACAAGGTTTGAACTTTACATTCCCGCTAAGGTAGGTTCGAGGGGTCAACATGACTTCAACATTTAAGCAAGTCCTACCCTAATTCTCCAACAGATTCCCATCCCATGACTCTCTAGTGGCTAGGCCGAGGTGAACAGAGGACCATTCAGAAATAGGGGTTCATAGAGAGACAATACATAATTCTACCTTTAATCATTCAATACAGAACTCAGTCATAACCATATACATGTATTCAATCACTATTTCAATTTCAACACATAGAGTATGAGAATAATTATCAGAAGACCAAAGTTTGTGAAGCGACTACTAAAAAGGGTGCTTGTTTCCACCCAACCATAGGCACAACCACTCCTGACGAATTTACCACTGGCCACCCCCAAGCTATACCATGACGCTCTGAGAGAGACTCTTTCCTCTTGCTCAATGACAGTTGAGGACAAAGGTTACTCTCCTCCTCCTACAAGGTCTTGGCAACAGGTTTTCTCTATAACAAGCAAGAAGGTTTGCTCAAGTACTTCCACAGTCACTCGTCAGCCTCGTTTATCAGCTTGTAACGAAAACCCTGCCCATGGCTTCTTGCGCCCATAACAAGCTTATTTCCCAGTTCTTCCTCGAACCAGAGAATTGCAAAAAACACTCTTTTGACTCTGCTCTCTTCGCATATCCGCTTGCTCTCCCTTCGCCTCTACCCATGAATTACCTCTTCCTTTCCTTTATCAACAATGTTGTGCAAGTCTGAATCCCTAGCTTGTGGTGAGGTTTGGAATTCTAGCAGATGGGTACCCTGCCCCATCTCCTCATTAACTCTTAAGGAGGGCCTTCCAACTACCACCCTGACTAGTAATTCATTTATGGGTCAGAGAATTGTTGAGTGATTACATCTAGTAAGGTACTGGTTTGGTGAGGGTCATCTCAACCATTCTTGGTTTTCCCTCATCATCTCTCTAATAACATCCATGGTCTATCTTGGAAAACCCCCCTTTTAGAAATTATGCAATACTCATCCATTTTCTATTAATAACAAAAAATACATACATTGATCTTTTATACAAAGGTTCATCAAATCAAACATTTGCACATACCTAGTTTGTCATAGTCTCTTGATCAGTTATAGTTATATTTACAAA
>JASDQU011375705.1:18956-32133 GCA_032191745.1 Picea mariana
GGGGCATCATAGGTTCTGAAGCTTGAAGTACATGAGAAGGCTCCTCATGATGAGATCGAGTCCTCCTCAAATCCAATGGATTTCTTGCAAGGATACCTACTTCCTGAAGTGTTAACTGTGCCTTCTTGGGAATCTATTGAAGCTTCAACATTGGCTTTTTATCTGGTTATACTACTTGCTTATTTCCATGTACATAATATGAATTTATGGAATCATCTATGATGTCTGAAACTGATGGAAGCATAAGAGTATATGCATGTTGCACTAGAGGTGAATGAAAAGTAAGTAATCTCCTTATTTTTAATTAGAAAAGAGGAGTCATCATCAAAAAACTTAGTGAATTTATACAGCCTTGACATGTGATCCACCTTACCAATTGCAATGATGGAATTGTCATGCATGTCAATTACTGAAACTGAATCAAATGTAAATTCAACATTTTTGCCTTTCTGAGTGATATAATAAAATGAGAGAAGATTCATAGAAAGATTTGGAACATGTAAAACATTCTCAAAAATTCCATTGTGGAGTTCCACTCTACGTTCTCCTGCTACTGTTACTGGAGTATCATCCCCCATGAGAATAGGAGGTCTTGAGCATGGACTAAAGGAAGAGAAAAATTATTCTTTCACTGCCATATGATGTGATACACCATAATCTATAATCCATGAATCAGATGAGGAATTAATTGCAAAAATATAATGATGATTACCTTTCTTAGGAGAAGGATCTTCTTCTTTCTGTTCTTGACTCCCCCTGGAATGAAGTTTCCAAGGTTGTTCTATTGAAGTGCATGTGCCATAAGATCAATCTGTTTATTCATGCATGTGGATTCTTCATGATTTGATTTATTGAGGTAAGTGCATTGCTTTCCCTTCTTATTCTTCATGGAATATGAAGAGTCTTTGGAACCTGAAGAATCATTAAAGGGTTTGGAATATCCCTCCTTCTCGTTATGTTTCTCCTTCTCATTTTTTTTGGATGATTTGTTTCCATCATGCATGGTGAGTGCATGTACTTTGGGATCCTTGATGAGGCCCATACGTATGAGTTTTTTCTTCTCTTGTGTGAGATACTCAATAAACTGAGCCATCGTAGGCATTTTCCAATTTGCTCCAAAAAGACATATGCCAGAATGGAAATTGGAGACATATACAATGTATTCTTGTCCTAGCTTGGACAATATTGTTAGAATAATTTTTTTATCTTGTGTAGACTTGTCAATACCACATTCACCCAATCTCAATAGAAAAGATTTAAATTTAGTAAAAAAATCCTGTATATTATCCAAAATTTTAGGGTCTAAGGTATTCAACTCTACCTCAAGCATATGACCACACATCTCATCCTACTTTCCAAAGAGTCCTTACAAGGTGGTATAGATATCATTTGGAGTCTTTCATGCGACAACATGAAACTAGAAATCAGCAGATATTAACTCAATAAGTAGTCTTGTGGCCTCATCCTTATAGTTTGCCTATCTGGTCTTCTTAAGCACTGATGTAGGTTTTTTTTCTGTCACCATCGTCAAATTATACAATCCTTTTCTTTTGAGTTGGAATGTGGCCTTTGAATTCGATTCAAAATAGTTTTATGGTGTGAGTATTATCACCATACTTGATTTAAGAAGTTGCATCACCTCCATCCTTCTATTGATTCTAAAAAGATCCTGAAAACCCAGATCGTGGATTCATAGATATGAAAGACGGTTCTATGATAGCTACAGATATGATAAAACAACTATATATCCTAAAATAGGATGTGGGTTTTGGATGTTTTTGGTGACCATAAGCATCCCTATGTTATAAGTCTCTGGTCCAAATTTCAGACCGACCTAGATCATGGATTTTGAGATATGGCCATTTTACTGCAGAAACCCAATTTTCTGGAGGGTTGTTGAATCGTCGCACCCTAGAGAAGGAAAAAGTGCAACGTTGCTAAATTGCCACACCCTAGTGAAGGACACAGTGTGACGATTGTGAAAAACTAAATCGTCACACCTTGGATGAAGGACACTATGCGACAACTTCACACCTTGGTTGTGTATAGGTTGTGACAATTCCAATTGTCGCACCCTTCGATAGGGATAGGTTGCGACGATTCCAATCGTCACACCTTTTGATAGGGATAGACAGTGATAATTGCGGAAACTAGGTTTACTCATATCCTCTTTCACTCTTCTCTGGCTTTTCTGGGTTGCTCCAAGCAACTCGGATCTAATACCATGCCAGTGTTTCATGGAAACATGCACAAGATACCTAGCTAAAGCATACACAAACAAAACTTATCAAGAAAAGGAAGAGAGATACACAATGAAGAATGAGAATCAATGTATATTATGATCTAATTAATGAGTGAGTTATATTCACTCATATAGGAAATGACATACTATAATTAAGAATGCATGCATAATAGTGATGGTATAAAATTAGAAAGTCTAAAATAGAACTAGTCAATTAACTCCCACTGAACTAGTGTTACTCCCAATGAACTAGTGTGCCGAAAATAGAAATTTCTCCAACATTTCTTACTATGAGGAGCTATAAATAGCTCATTTCTTTTGATACAATGCATATCAGTAAGAATGTGATAGAAACATTATGGTGAATCATAGATGGCAGGAGGGATAAAGAAAAAATTGTCAAAATTTGTAATGACGGTTAGGAAGCCAATCATGCAATGTAATGTGTGATCCGATCAAGTAGCGATGGATACCAAAATAACATTATATGGTTATTAACAGAGAAGAAAAAAAATGATGTAAAAGAGGTAATTCAAAGAATTAAATTTCCCATAGGTTCTTGTTCAAACATAAAGAATATCTTAACGAAGAAAGGCGAATTTGGTGGGGTAAAAACACATGATTGGAATACCTTCATTAAGGTAATTAATAATTTTAGTATTCATATTTATATATTGGCCGTATACATTTTTTAATATATTTTTTTCTAGTTTTGAAAAAAGTGACGATTCATTTTTATTGTTAAAGTATGTTCTACCTCTATCTCTCCCAACCGACTTTGACAACAACGTGAAACAAGTTATATATGATATTGGAAAATACATGAGGTAAGTAGTTGCAATTTATATGAGTTTTTTTTTTTCAATTTCTTGTTGTACTTAATGACATGTGTTTTAATTGTAATGTAATATGTATTATGTTTTGTTGAAATATGTTATTTTCTTGTCATTGAAAGAAATCTATGAAGATGATATAAAGTATTGGAAGAGATAAATTCCTCAACTAATGTGTGAAATGAAAATGTATCTAACTCCAACATTTTTCAATGCACAAGAACACTGCCTCATACACCAAGTTGAGGAGATTGAAATGTGTGGACCTACATAAGGTCAATGTGGATGGTGGAGAGGCACTTGAAATCATTGAAGGATTTGGTTAGACAAAGAGAAAGTCCTAAGGGTTATATGGTAGAGGGATATATGGTATATGAATCCATGGTGTATATTAGTCAGTATCTTCCTAAATTAGCAGCACCAACTATGCATGCAGTGGATTGCATTTGGGATGTGAACTCCATCAAAAAATTTGAAGGGGAGAAATTGTTGGGGAAAGGTACAATGAAGAAAGTGAGAGGTAATTAAAATGTGGATATTTATAATAAACATAATTTTTGGTTTTTGGTGTATATGATCATACTTTGCATTTAATATTTATTCTTTCATCATTTATTAATATTTACCATGGGTATAAATAATATTTAATATTCGTGAATTGTGATTTTTTGATCAGCCAGTTACTCGAGATTGGGATGCACTACATTTATACATTGCAAACAATCTTGAGTGGATGAAGGTATGGATTGATATATGTAAACAACATCATGGTGGTAGGTTATCATGGAAATAAATGTCTAAATTGATTAGAGAAGCTTGCCGTAATGGATATGTCGATGTTACGCAGAGGGATATAGATTTAGCATATGGTTTGAAAGATGGAAAGGAAAGAAAATTCACCCATTTTATTCAATTATTTTATATTATATTAATGTGATTGCATGTGTGTTTCTTTCATATTATACTTTCCAAGTTATATAAATTTGTTTATTATTAATTGACAATGCATCTTTTACATGTTTGACATATTGCAATTGAAACACCACAAGGCTATGTAGTGCAATGGTCGTAAATTTCACATCAAACAGTTTGATGAAACCAAGAAAATTTTTGATAGTGGGATAACTGTAGTATTCTTGGTCACTAATGTTTCCTCTAGGAGTGAAAGACGTCCTCGAGAATCTAAAAAAAAGATACTATGGGTTTTTGAACGATATAATTGAGTGCAAATTTAATTCCTTCAAATTAGTTATGTTCGATGTCAAATGGTATAGGTTACAAATGCATGAACATGATGAGAAAATAACTATTATTCAACATGAAAATGGATTTCCGATGATTAAAACAACTATTTTTGAAAAAGAAAATGATCGGTATGTTTTTCCAAGCCAATGTGAACAAGTCTTTTACTCCAAGGTTCCATGTAAGAGGGATTGGTGATTTGTTGTTAGRTATGATCCAAGAGGAAGGCCAGTAAAGTATATTGTAGATGAAGAAGATGATATTGAAGAAGAAGATGATTGTAATACCTTGGTTTTSAGCCCCGTATTAAATAATGTATTTTTTTAATGAAAGGCTAGAGTGCCCAAACAATTAAAAAAGGCCAGTGTACCTAGGTAATGTAATGTTTTGATCATTATTAATAATAAATACAACATTGGATGCTAKATGGACAAGGACAAGAGTTATAAGGGGCTATGATTCCACAAGAGAGGGGGCTTGAGGGGCTAAAAGTTTATTTTATATTTTTATTTACCCTTTTTTTTGTTTTAATGGAGAATATCAATTACATGAGATTCTTGGGGGAAGGCCACGTGGTTCTCTAATTCAACGAATTATATAAACCCATCTTTGGTCTGTTTTGGGGGTTCAATGGTTCTTCTTCTTCTTCACTAATGCAATCGTTCACTGATACACGCATTCATTCGTTCATTAATCCATTCACTCTTTCTCCCATTCTTCATTCTTCATTCATTTTGATCTTGGCTTGGGAAAGGGAAACAAATTGTGGAGAGGAGCCATGATTGGTTGGAATTAATGACTGTTGGTGTATTCCATCCATGATTTAATGCCTTCAAGTCTGAGATTCATTGGCATGTGTTCAACTTTTCTCACAGCTATGAATCTTGAGAGTCCCAACATGAAGATTATTGATCAGATGCACTGGAGCCCTTGAAGGAGATGGATAGCTTGAGGGACTATGTGGCAGAGAAGGGGGTCCATTCAATTGGGTTGTGTAGGCTGGGTAGAAGAGAGTTGGCGTACTTTGTATTGTTGTGGGTGATGAGAAGCCTATGCGATATTGAGTGGTGACTGGTTTGGGAAACCGAGTGAGACTCTAGAACCATCCTTGTGCATTCATAGCCTTGACTTGAGGGTGACATTTATTTTGAGACTTGGAACATAAGTGTCTATGGTTGGGTGGAATGTCCTTAGTATGCATCCAATTTTTGATTCATTTTATGAAATATAAGTTATCTCTATCAAGGTTTCATTTACTTGTATATTTATTTATGTTGTGTATTTATTTATCTATGAAATTTGTATTTATAATATGCATGCTTGATGTTTACTATTGTGCATGACATATGTATCATTTATTTATGTTGTAGCATGAATATTGATCTATGCATGTGAATACTTCATTCATATTTATTAATTTAAAGTTAGATCAGAAGTCGAAAGAAGTCCAGTAGTAGGTTTGAAGTAGCGTGCCTGGCCTGTGGGTGGTTGGGTACATTACATATTGGTATTAGAGCTTTTGGTTGAAGCATCAGACTTGTATGGGACATATATGTTGGATAAGTTCTTATGTTTAAGATCAAATATGACCTTGAAATCGTAAATATCAAGAGAGATGGCATTGTAGGATCGCACAAAAGCTAGAGCGTCGTGCATACATAGATCCTTGTAAAGGATCATAGAATTGTGACCGTCCCCTTTTGAATTCGGTAGCAATGAAAACCTTGGGATCAAGGGTTTCTGGATCATTAGATCTGAAGGACGGTGAACAAGGGTCGTCTGATAAAGGAGAAACTTTAGGTTGGGAAAGATTAATTCACATCCATCAAATCAAGATTTTCGATCGTCAACCGTCGATCAAAGCCTAGTGGGAGATGAAAGATGATGCAGGAGCATCTCTCCATGTCAGCCAGCCAGCCAGCCAGCCACGTTAGCAAATTCAAATCGCGTGGTGAAGAGATGCGCAACCTCATTTAAAATTTGAATTCAATGTAATTAAATGTTTAAGCTGGTGAGCTATGAAGTCGTGCCTTTGCGTAGGCTGTAGATAAGATAGGCCTTTAAAGTTTGTAAGGCTAAGATATAGATCCAGATGCTAGACTAGACAACCCATTCAATGTAATTGAATAGGGTAGGTAGGTTGGAGGGAAGCTCTCGAAGAGCCCCCTAAGGTAAAAGATATTTCAGTTCTCATTTTGAGGGAGTGGTAGTGGTTGTAAGAGGAGAGCCAGAGAGAGCTCGAGAACACCCTTGTAAAAACAGGCATTTGCCATTTTAATATAAACAGAAGCAATTTTTCCTGCATGGATTCTGTGTTGAATGAATGTATGTGAGTGTTCATATGTGTTGTAGATGTATACTGTAGGTTTTCATTGGCAGGAGTGTGTCTGATTTCAGGTGAAGGTCTTTGAGGCTTCATACCAGGAGGGTGTGACAGAATGTTGCGGGTTTTGATAGCCGTGCACAGAGGTTGCACTTCTGAATTCTGCAGGTTTAGACAAAGACGTGCTGCGGCACAGGAACTGAAATCAACAACTTAGGGAAGACCTCAAGGTTGTTGAATACCTTGGAGGTAAGGCTGTGTAGGAGAGACATGGTTGCAGACAGAATCTCTGGGGAGTTCTGTGAAGCTCTTCCAGGTGGGCATTGAGCATATGCACAGTGGTGCATTGAGAAGAACTCTGCTGTGAGTTCTTAAGGAGGACCAGAATCACTAAGGATTCTGAGGAGCTCTGCTAGTGGGCATTGAGCAGGTGCAAGGAGTGCACAGAGGATAGAATTGCTAGACGTCCTGTGAAAATATACTCTGCCAGGAGGGCATTGAGTAAGTGTGCTGACAAAAGAAAAGAGAACTCTTTGAGTTCTGAAATTTAAAGGAAGAGTCCACTAAGGGATCTTCACAGGGTTGCTAAACACCCTGCAGACTTAGCAAGAGGTTGCTTGAGGCAAAGGATAGCCAAGAGGGCATTACATTCTCCATCTGTGGGAGAAGAAAGAAGGATAAAATCCCTTAGGGGTCTGAGTGTTTGAGAAGCTCAGGAGAGACAACATTGTGTGTGCATGTGAAGACTCTACAGAGGCGCAGGAGTCAAAGAATCCCTTTGGGATTCAAGGATAAGCTCAGGAGGAGTAGTGCTTTCAGCACACAGAGCTATAGTTGCAAGGAATGCAGAGGTCGAAGAACTCTTTGGAGAGTTCAGAGTTCTCCAAACTCAGGAGGAACAACGTCATGGAGAACGCGGGCGAGGCTTAAAGTCGAGAAATCGTAGGAAGAACCAAACAAAGGTCGAGGCCTTTGAGTTTTGGAAAATCCTTCCAAGGCCAGAAGAGAACGCGCAAAAGCTCAGGAGGAGAAATATCGGACGTCAGATCAGCCGATAGATCTTGGACCATCGGATTTCCGATGTCCAGGAAGGAGAAGGAGGAGCGCACAAGAAGGACAGATCTGAACTCTCAGATCTAGAGCGAAATACCCGACAATCGTTAGATCGGTTGGGAGCTGCACGAGGTTTAGTATCGTGAACAGGAGGGTGGAAGTCCCGAAAGGATTGACTTATCGGGATATCGATGTTCGGGATATCGGAGTTCTCGAGGTCAATAAATTCAAGACGTTTCAAGTCTCAAAATAGCGAGAGTGAATCTTAGCCATCCGTTTGTGGAGACGCGTGGCGGGGATCGAGCGACCCATCAGTATATCGGCTATCGGGGTTTTGAGTTGACAGATAATTTCTATCATCGGGGTATCAGAAACTCCAAAATCATGAGATTGGATCAGGATCATCCATCAGTCAAGATACGTGGTGGAGATCTAGACTATCGGGGAAAGTCCTGATAGAAAAGTCAAACTGGCGCATCGGGGTTCGACGTTTTGTGAATCCTAAGGGCAAGACTTCCGGAGCATCAGAAGTCACGAAATCAAGAGAGGTGATCAGGACCGTTCATCTGCTGGGGCACGTGGCAGTGATCGAAGCCTTCGTGGAAAGCCGAGGTGAAAGTCCCGGCGAGAGCAGCTAATCGGGATATCGGCAATCGGGATATCGAAATTCCCGTGGATAGGAGATCGGGTAAGTTCACAGTGAAAACCCCGATACAAGCCTAAGCAGTCCATCGATTGGGGAACACGTGGCAAGATCACGAGATTCCATAGACATATCAGGGATTTCGTGGACAAGAAGTCCATATGTTCGGAACTTTGAAATCCAAAACCCCGAAAGGTGGGAAGTGTTATTGGGGGGCCAGCTGTCAGCATATCGGAGAAGAGGGAAGTGTCATTTAAGGGGCCAGTTGTCAGCATAGCAGAGAATCAGGATTCAAGAGATCGGTAGTCCCAGGAGCAAATGCATTTTGGCATTGAAAAGTCCGAAACCCTGATACGAGGTATGACTGCGGTCATATAGGGGAAGGTCACGTGGACCACGAGCTTAGCCCAAAGGGATAATTGAAGTTAGGGCACATCAGGATTTTGAAGCCAAAACGTTGAAAGCAGATAAGATTGCGGTCTTACAAGGACTAGTCATATGGACTAGGGGGCATAGCCAGGAGGGGCTAAGGCCAAAAAAAGAGTGCATCGGAGATCGGGGATTCAAGAGGACAGGAACTCTTGATGTCAGGGATCAGGAAACCCCAAAACCTGAAATTAAGTCGGGAAAGCTCACGGTTAAGTGCAAAAGACTGTGGTAAAAGGGCAGGACCTATGGATCAAGTTTCTATCAGGGATTCCAGCAGGGAATCGAAAGAGTTGCTCCGGCTCATAGGTGAAGTCAGCGCAGGGGCCTTTGCCAAGGCAGAGGGTGTGGTCTGCGTAAGTTTGGTATCAGAGCCTGAACTCTGTTTGTATATTTCAAGCAAAGGGATAAGGCAAGGGAAGCAAGAGGAGGAAAGCACTCTGATACACACGTCAAGTGGTATCAAAGCTAGAACTTTGTTTGTATATTGCAAGCAGAGGGAGAAGGAAAAATAAGACAGAGTGTTGGAGACTCTGTGATGGTTGTTTGCAGGTAGGCAACAATCAAAGGGATAGTCTGGAGAACTGCAGGATGAAGCTGGAAACACTCGGGGTGCAAAGTGATAGCAACAGGTTTGCCAGGAAGGCAAATAGACAGCAACATGGCTACTAAAGGCCGTAAGTATGCTGGAAGGAAAAACTCAGAGCTATGGAGCCAAGAAGATATAGATGAAGAGATCTCCGATATGAAGAAAGAAATGGAAAAGCTTGAACTATGGATGCAGAAAAAAGCCAAGCCGAGATGGGTATATGAATGGACCATGAAGGAGCCGAAGATAAAATGGCCAGTTAAGGAGTTGGTGGCTAGAAGACAGCATAAGATGTTAAAAGGATGGTTGAGGCATATTGAAAACCTCGACGGACCTGAGGAGATGGTTCAGGTATGTGAACCAGATATTGGGGAAACTCTTAGTGAAGAGAATGAAATGGGATCATTTGAAGATCTCAAGCACTACCAGGTGGGTAGAGAGGAAATTCCCAATTGCCAGGTGGGAAACGAGTTGAGATCACTACGGGATCTCACAGACTGTCAGGAGGATAGCCAAGGAATTTCATGTTTCCAATTGGGCAATGAAATGAGGTCGCTGTGGGATCTCGAAGACTGCTAGGAGGGCAGTGGAAGCATCTCATATTGCCAGGTGGGCAGAGATGAGCATTCGAGACTGTCTGAGGGTCTCATGGACTCAGAGGTGAGGTCAATTCAACAAGGAGTGCTGATGGAGATGGGATCAGTTGATCTCATAGTCTGCCAGAGGGGCAGTGAGCAGATCCCATATTGCCAAGTGGGAAGGGATGAGCAGATGAGTTGGAATCAACCAGAAGAGCTGACAGAGCAGGTGAGCTTGGAAATGGATTTAGATCAACATGTGCAGCTGACAGAAGAAGAGGATCTGAAGGACCTTCTAATGATTCGGGGAATCGAAATGTTCCTACCATTTTCCCAAGAGGAGGCAGAAGTCTGCGTTGCGAATGTTGATGCAACAACAACAGAAGAAGGACAGCCAACTGAGACTGTCATGAAGGTAGTGGAGCAGACTTTGGAAGCTGCCCAAGCAGAAAGGGAGGATTAGAATTCTAAGGAATGGCTCAATGCTTTCAGCCAGGAAACTGAGGAATCATAAGAAAATAAAACTGCAGCATTGAATCTAGTAGTAGAAGAAAAAGAGCAGGTAGGTAGATCTACCACTCCATGGGAGAGGGAGCTAGAGATGCTGGAGGATTGGCTGAACAATCCAGAACCAACAAGAGAACTGACAGAAGTTGATCTATCAGAGAAGGTGACTGAACAAAAAGTCAGTCAGGAAGAGACTGTAGAGTTGAAGTCTGCAGCAGGGTGGCAACTTGAGGCCACATATGAAGATGAAGAAGGAGGCGTGGGAGATCACAGTGATCTTCCCATGTGCCAAAAATTTTTGCAGCTGGGGAGACTGAAAAAACAGGACCAGCCACTGGAGCACCTGGATGCAGCAATCGAGGAGATCAGAAGGCTGATGTTGAGGTCAGCAGAGAATGCCAGCGAGGAGCAGCTAAGCAGAAAGGGAGAAGTAGCAGCGCAGCAGCAGAAGTAGCAACAACAACAAGGAGATGGAGCGGATGAACAACTCCAGAGGTTTATTTGGGATCCAGGAGGATTTCCACAGCTAAGATGGAAAGCTCATGAGCAGGAGCTCATGAATTTTGTAGCTAAGGAGTATGATGCAGGAGCATCTCTCCATGTCAGCCAGCCAGCCAGCCAGCCACGTTAGCAAATTCAAATCGTGTGGTGAAGAGAGGCGCAGCCTCATTTAAAATTTGAATTCAATGTAATTAAATGTTTAAGCTGGTGAGTTGTAAATCCATGCCTTTACGCAGGCTGTATATAAAATAGGCCTTTAAAGTTTGTAAGGTTGAGATCTAGATCCAGATGCTGGACTAGACAACCCATTCAATGTAATTGAATAGGGTAGGTAGGTTGGAGGGAAGCGCTCGAAGATCCCCCTCAGGTAAAAGATATTTTGCTTCTCATTTTGAGGGAGTGGTATTGGTTGTAAGAGGAGAGCCAGAGAGAGCTCGAGAACACCCTTGTAAAAATAGGCATTTTCCATTTTAATATAAACAAAAGCAATTTTTCTTGCATGGATTCTGTGTTGAATGAATGTCTGCGAGTGTTCATATGTGTTGTAGATGTATACTGTAGGTTTTCATTGGTAGGAGTGTGTCTGATTTCAGGTGAAGGTCTTTGAGGCTTCATACCAGGAGAGAACGCTGCGGGTTCGGATAGCTGTGCATAGAGGTTGCACTTCTGAATTCTGCGGGTTCAGAAAAAGATGTGCTGCGGCACAGGAACTGAAATCAACAACTCAGGGAAGACCTCAAGGTTGCTGAATACCTTGGAGGCAAGTCTATGTAGGAGAGACACGGTTGCAGACAGAATCTCTGGGGAGTTTTGTGAAGCTCTGCCAAGTGGGAATTGAGCATATGCACAGTGGTGCATTGAGAAGAACTCTGATGTGAGTTCTTAAGGAGGACCAGAATCACTAAGGATTCTGAGGAGCTCTGCCAGTTATCATTGAGCAGGTGCAAGGAGTGCACAGAGGACAGAACTGCTAGACATCCTGTGAAAAGATACTCTGCCAGGAGGGCATTGAGTAAGTGTGCTGACAGAAGAAAAGAGAACTCTTTGAGTTCTGAAATTTAAAGGAAGAGTCCACTGAGGGATCTTCACAGGGTTGTTGAACACCCTGCAGACTCAGCAAGAGGTTGCTTGAGGCAGAGGATAGCCAGGAGGGCATTACATTCTCCATCTATGGGAGAAGAAAGAAGAATAAAATCCCTTAGGGGTCTAAGAGTTTGAGAAGCTCAGGAGAGATAGAACTGTGTGTGCATGTGAAGACTCTACAGAGGCGCAGGAGTCAAAGAATCCCTTTGGGATTCAAGGATAATCTTAGGAGGAGTAGTGCTTTTAGCGCACGGAGCTATAGTTGCAAGGAATGCAGAGGTCAAAGAACCTTTTTGGAGAGTTCAAAGTTCTCCAAACTCAGGAGGAACAATATCATGGAGAACACAAACGAGGCTTAAAGTTGAGAGCTCGCAAGAGGAACCAGACAAAGGTCGAGGCCTTTGAGTTTTGGAAAATCCTTCCAAGGTCGGAAGAGAACGCACAAAATCTCGGGAGGAGCAATATCGAACATCATATCAGCCAATAGATCTTGGACCGTCTTATTTCCCATGTCCAGAAAGGAGAAGGAGGAGCACACAAGAAGGATGGATCTAAACCGTCAGATCTAGAGCAAAATACCAGACAAATGTCAGATCAGTTGGGAGCTGCACGAGGTTTATCATCGTGAACAAGAGGGTGGAAGTCCCAAAAGGATTGACTTATCAGGATATCGACATTCGGGATATCGAAGTTCTCGAGGTCGAGAAAGTCGGGACATTTCAAGTCTCGAAATAGAGAGAGTGAATCTTAGCCGTCCATTTGTGGAGACGCGTGGCAGGGATCGAGCGACCCATCGGTATATCGACTACCGGGGTTTCGATTTGACAGAGAATTTCTGTCATCGGGGTATCAGAAACTCCGAAATTGCGAGATTGGATTAGGACCGTCCATCAGTCGGGATACATGGCGAAGATCCAGACTATCGGGGGAAGTCCCGATAGAAAAGTCAAACCGGCGCATCGGGGTTCGGCGTTTCGTGAATCCTGAGGGCAAGACTTCCGGAGCATCAGAAGTCACGAAATCGAGATAGGCAATCAGGACCGTCCATCTACTGGGGCGTGTGGCAGTGATCGAAGCCTTCATGGAAAGTCGAGGTGAAAGTCTCGACGAGAGCAGCTAATCAGGATATCAGCAATCGAGATATCATAATTCCCGTG
>JASDQU011375706.1:417-10660 GCA_032191745.1 Picea mariana
GGAAGTAATGACTTCCAAAGGTAGCTACAACTTCCAAATGTAAAGGGAGGGATAAACCTCCAAGAGGAATATACAATCCTCCAATATCAAGAGAGATTTGAACTCTCCATCCTTGCCCCTTCCTTCCACCTAAGAATATATGAGAGATAATAAAACTTTACATTAAATCATCACCATCACATAGAACCTGATAATGCTTCATGATAATTTTTCAATTTCTGCAATTATTCAATTATCTGATCCTATAGATAATATTACTCAATGTATTTTCTGAAACTTCTCCAAGTTTCACTCCTTGAATCCTCCCCAAAAGGAAGTTATAGAAAGAATGGTAGACCTTATTCAATTTTGGTTTATTTAGGAGACCTGACTTGTACAGAATGCACTGTGTTCAATATTTAACACCTGATTCAAAAGCTCGCACACAAGAAACTACAGGCTGTATTCTTTCCAATGAAATTTGTCTCATGTCCTTTGGATTCTCTATGAATAATTTTTTATTGTTTTACCCAAAACACCTTAGAACACATCACCAAAATACTTCATCCTCCCTTGAAATCCGACCTTCTTTACTTTTGATTTCCTATGAAATTCGACTTGTGTATCAAATGAATGTATAATGATATTTATTTATACCATTTATGTCACTTCCTTTTAACATTAGAGCTGACTTGACGGTTTCTTATTTTGTAATTATGTTCTTTAATTAGCTTTAGGGTCTACATGTACTTCCTTCTTCAATTCACTTTGGCATCTTCAAAAATTCATTTCTCCTCAACCATGAGGATCCACATGACATGCCACATACCACCGAAAACAACATGATGTATACTATCCATCCATGGGTGTTGTATCTGCATGTGCATTTTCCTTCATGTCCAAATAACTTCATCAATCTTGTCATCCAAAACCCATGACTAGGGTTGACATCAATGACAACAACCAATCTTCCATCATGCACAAGGATGCGAACTATATGGAATCCTAGCGTTGAACAACAATGGTGAGGCAGAAGGATTAGAAACTATTCTGGTAGTACGAGAGTTTGCAGGTGTGTTCCCAGAAGAATTACTAGGTTTCCACCCGAAAGAGAGTTGGAATTTAACATCGACTTAAAACCTGGAACAAAACTGATAGCAAGAACACCTTATCGGATGTCGACCCCCGATTTACAGGAGTTGATAATGCATCTGAAGGAGTTGTTGGACCCAGGACTTATATGTCCAAGTGTGTCACCTTGGGGTGTGCCTGTTAATTTTATTACAGAAGAAGAATGGGTCGTGGAGACTCTACATTGACTACCGTCAATTGAACAAGGAAACGATCCATAACCAGTATTTATTGCCAAGAATAGATGATTTGTTTGATCAAATGAAAGGCGTGATGGTGTTTTCGAAGATCGACTTGAGATCAGGATATCACCAGTTACAGATCAAATAGGAAGAAATTCCTAAGACCGCATTCAAGACGAGGTTTGGGCATTACGAGTTTACCATTTTATCATTTAGACTCACAAACGCCCCAGGGGTATTCATGAGCTTGATGAATGGGGTGTTCCTCGAATACTTGGACAAGTTTGTTCCAGTATTCATTGATGACATTTTATATATTCTCGAATGATGAAAGAACATGATGAACATTTGCGCTTGGCACTACAGTGTTTACGAGAGAACAAATTATATGAGAAAATGTCGAAATGCTCATTGTATCAATCGAGGATTCATTATTCAGGGGATGTTATCAGCGGTGAAGGTATCGTTGTGGATCCAACAAAGGTAGAGGCTATTAGGGAATTTCTTGCAATGATGAATGTACCATACATATGATGCTTCATGGGAAGGATATTATCGATGATCAATCGAAGGTTTTTTGAAGATAGAAAATCCGATTACGAAATTATAGAAGGAAAAAACGAAGTGTGCATGGACTAAGAAATGCGCTAAAGCATCTCGAAGGCTCAAATGTTTGTTGATGAAAATGTCGATACTAAGAGTCCCAGATAGGGAAGAGGACTTCTTGGTATGCGTAGATTCATCTAAGGAAGGCATAGGTTGAATATTGACGCAAGGAGGTTGAGTGATTGCTTACATCTCAAGGAAACTAAGAAGGCATGAAGAGAACTATGTGATGCATGATTTGGAGTTATAGGCCATTGTGTATTCCCTATGAGCATGGTGACACTATCTGTTTGGATGAAATTTAAACTGAAAAAAGACCACTGTGGTTTGCAACACTTTTTTACGCAAATTGACTTGAACGCGCAACAAAGGCATTGGTAAAAATGGCTTAGCGAGTATGATTTTGAGACTATACATAAAAGGAATAGTGAACAGAGTGGAAGATGCATTGAGGTGAAGACCACGCATATTTTATTGATACCTCTTCATATGAATCTTCGTGAAAGGGTTCTAACTATACAACGTGACAATGACTAGTATAAAGAGGTTAAGAAAAATATTGGACAAGACACCATGTTGGTACAAAAATTTGAGGGATTTACTGTTGAGAACGATGGATTATTTAGGTTTAATCATCAGATTTACGTACCAGCTAACGACGAGTTAGGAAGTTTGGCCTTAAAAAAAACTCATAGAGTAGTGTACATGACTCATCCAGGAGTCACGAAGTTGAGGGAAAACCTTAATCCCTTATTCTTTTGGAAATGAATAAAGTCGGACATAGTTAACTACATGGTAGGTTTTCTGGAATGTCAGCAAGTAAAGGTTGAACATCAACATCCGACAGAATTACTACAACCACATATTATTCCAAAATCAAAATGGGAGGTCATTTCGATGGATTTTATCGTTGGATTGTCACTGACGACAAGAAGGAATGACTCGATTTTTTTGGTAGTAGACACTTTGACGAAGAGTGAACATTTGGTCCATGTGCATACGATGTATCAGATGCCAAACATAGGTATATTTTGTATCAGTGAGATTATTATATTGCATGGTGTGCATAAGAGGATGATATCCGATCGAGGATCACTGTTTACATGACAATTTTGGACTACTTTCCAAGAGGCCTTGGGAACCCAACTTAACTTTAGTACTGCGTATCACCTGGAGACTGACAGGAAGACAGAAGGAACGAACCAAATCTTGGAAGATATGTTGTGTATGTACATGATGAACCAACAAAAGAGATGGGAGGAGTTCTTTCCACTGGGAGAGTTGCACACAACAACAACTATCAAAGCACCATTAGGATAGCATCATTTTAGTTTCTTTACGGGAAACCATGTTGGATGCCTTTGAGTTGGGATCAGCTTGAGGATAGGGTCCTGGTAGGACCAGAAGAGAACCAAGATATGGAATATAAAATGAAAATAATAAAACAAAGAATTAAAGAAGCGCAAGATCAACATAAGAGTTATGTTGATGCACATCGCATTGACTGCGGCTATGAAGTTGGAAACCATTGTTTCTTGTAGTTGAAACAACACCATAGTTCGATTAAATTTGGAAGGAGTGATATACTCTCTCCTAGGTAGTGGGACCTTTCGAAGGTGCAAGGAAGGAACCTATGGCCTATCGATTGGCCTTGCCTCATTCTTGGAGGCGTAGGCACGGTGTTTATCTGTATTTGTTTTACAACATTATGTTAGTGATCCTACGCATGTGTTGACATGAGCTCCTTGTAGGCGTCAAATAAGGGTTCATTCACGATGGAGCCAATATGCATTCTAGACCATCACATTCAGTAAATACAACGTCAAACAATCATTCATTTCAAGGTCAGTGGGACAATTATAGTCCACACTCGACTACCTGGGAGGACGCATATGATAAGCTCTAGAAATACCCATTTTTGTTTGATAGTTAGACAGTTAGATCTTGTTAGATAATTTATTACTTCACATATATATTGAGAAAGTTCGAGGTGAAGTTTAAAACAAGAGGGGGTGCATGTAAGATCCCACTCTTGTGCGCACATGATTTGAATTATTATTTTAGGACACTTGCATGGAAGTGACCCAGATTTGTATATGGTTGTATGTTTCACTTATGGATTATGATGTTGATGTTGTTAGATTATTATTTTATGTTATTTGATATCTATGTATAGACAGGTGCTATTTACGGGTTTCTCCTTAGTGTGTAGGACAATTGACAGATTGAGGATGTCGATGGAATCAATGGATCTCCTTGGACTCCAGGTCGAGTTAGGGAGTGGACTGCATATGGTTTGCATATTCATATTTATGCATATCTGACATATGATCAGGTATATTATGATCTTGTTTATGGATCATTGGCCATGTTTCGTTGATGGATGTAGACTGATGATTTCTTACTACTTAGACTCACAAAAGGAGTAAAGGGGCCATGCACAACAACCAAATGCTGAGGGAGAGGTGTGGTAACAACCCTGCCACAACCTACTAGCACTCCCGTTGTGGATTGAATTGTAGGTTAACGATTCCCTAGTTTGAGATATCCATGATGTCGTGAGGGTAGACTGAGACAGTCGCTCATGAAGATTCTAAAGGGTGCACAATAAAGAAAGTTCCTTATTCCTCATATGCCCTTAGTCTCTCACAACGTCTCCTGATGGATTATTGACTCCAAGGGTTGGACAACTACCAAACCAGTTAAAGGTGAGTGGCACCCTTGGAGCACGTAGTGCGTCTTGAAGGGCACGTCGCATAATTAAAATTTGAAACAAAGGTGAGTGGCACCCTTGGAACACATAGTGCATCTTCAAGGTCACGTCGCATAAATAAAATTTGAAACAAATTCGAGTGTCACCCTTGGAGCAGTGTGTCCTGAGGGGCACCTCGGGGTAAAAAAAGGGGGGATGAGTCAATGAATCTAGGTGGCCTAGAAAACTGAGCGAATGTTAAACCTTGTAAAATCTTGAACATTGCTGAAGTAATTAATTGATTAATTAATTATAGACTGAGTTTATCAATCATAGTCCCTAATGGTCTAAGATTTTACAATTAAAAATCTAACTAAGCCTAAGTCTAGGTTAATGGGAGGACCAAAACAAATTTTATAAAATAACTAATGAGGGGTGAATTAAATCAATGAAAATAAAATAAATCTAAAGAGTAATTCAATACACATGTGTGCATAAAATACCAAATTAGAAATTAAATTAAGAAGGGAATAAAGCATAAAAGAATGTGTAAGCATGAAAGGGTATCTAGAGTTAGTCTAACTAGGAGATGTTCCCTATTTTAACTCAACTCCATTAAAGGCATTAGTCATAAATGAGAAATAAAGGGAATAAGGGACAACTAGGAGGGTTTTTAGGAGTTCTTTTTTGATGGGTGAGGAAAATTGACATTAAATTAAATTAAATTATGGATTTATTAGTGCAACTAAGGGAACAAGTAACAAGTGTGTGGGGAAAATAATTCCTAATTAAATTATTAAATAAACAAATTAAATGGGAAAATGGCATGTTGTCATGGAGAAAAATTTCTATAAAGGAAATGGCTGAGACCAGGAATGGGGGATGGTTGGTATGAGTAAAATTATGCTGCTAGAATTTCTTTGACTAGTTTACTTATGAGAGTTGGGATACCCAGCTTGAAAACGAGAGTGGTATCTCTACCTTGTGAGGCGAGCTGGGAGTTATAGTTTTCTGGTTGCGTTCGCGCTTGGCCCCTTTGCGGCTTAAGGGGATACGGGGGAAGAAGAGTACCCCTAGCGTTGGTTGAGAGGTACCTGTGTAATCTTGATGGTTAGCAAGTAGGATATAAGAAGAGTGAAAGCACCAAGGAACATCCACAAAATCCTCTTCATCCATCTCGGCACAAGCACAAGCGTCGAGGAACATCCGCAAAATCTTCTTCATCGGTCTCGATACTTTATAATTTATTTGTAATAGATCGATATACATGTTCAGATTTTAGTTTATAGTTTATTTCTAGTTAGATTTGTACTTGTGTAGACATCCATGGATTTATGATGTTCCTAAACCTGGTATAATAACTATAATTATTTATGTATTGTTCTGGCAAAGCGTGGGAAACTATGTCGGAAAATTATGGAAATAAAAAAAAAAAAATAGATATGGAATGTAGTGAATGTCAGGCTTAAAATTTTACTTTAATTTTTAAATTCAGAATTGTTGCCTAACGTTTTGTACTGTAGGAGTTCGACTTGGAAGGTTGCATTCTTGTTCGTCCTTGAAGGAAGACTTTTCTAACAAAATTACTGTTACGGAACAATTTTATACCTTCTTTCTGCACCCTCTTCCTCCTGTCCGCCAACCTAACATTGCTCCTGCAACCGATACGCCTTATAGCCTTTACCTTGTCGCCCATACTTCTCTATCTCATGCCTGCAACACCTTTACAACTCCTCCCATCCATGACCTTATTCTTACATTTGTGTTGGACAAAGATATATATTTTCTACATTAAACTGGTCTCTAAGTATACTATCTATGGCGTTGTGGATGAAGCACGTCTACTACTTTTAAAAAAAATAACAATGAATCCCCTTTAAATTTAAAGATGAGTAAACTGCCTCTCTAGATTAATTATGTGTGTGTGATGGGAAAATCTAGAAGAAAAATTTAACAGTTGCAGCTCGAGTTTTAAAACGTTGTGTTTGCAAACGTTTCGCCCAACAAATGATCCCTGCGCGTAGAGGAACCCGGGAGAATTTTGTCCCCACCTTCTCTGCGAATTGTGTGTAAGAAATGCCATTCGGTTTCCTTGTTTTCCTCTGCAGTTTCTTTCAAACTCATCCTTTTTCCTCTGCGTCGTTCCCTAAACATGTGCCTCTGCGTAAAGAATCTCACTACGATCCTCCTTCCTCGAGCGTGGATTTAGCATTGCGCCTCGTTTGGGGGGGGTTTACTAAGCGACTCCTTCACTCACCCAGCGAAAATTTAGTATCCAACAGCTCACCCTGAATCCTGGCGTTCTCTTTTATTGGTTCCCTTTATTGGTTCTACGCCCAAACAGACACGTAGCACCCCTCTTCTCTACGTACATGCTTTCTTTCGTATTCAGAGCGCGTACAATCAACCTCTTAAGTGTATAGTGGTATATGGCAGTGTTTCTCCCTATTTCCACCCTAAACTCTTGACCATGGCTTCCCTAATCCACACACTTGGATGATGCTCTTTGAATTTCGCCAGAAAAAAACTTAATTTGTTGCGTTCTCAATGCACACGCCCTCATTTTATGATCATCGGGCTCTGTTGCAAGAAAATGACTGTCTTCCTCCTTGACTAGGGTTGATACTGAAGGGACAGCTCCTTCATTTGTTACCCTTTATCCTCACTCCTTTTTCCCCTTAGAAGGTCCAAGGTTTTAAGGATATTTATCCTACTTTAAAGGTGCCAGACCTTAACAAGAACATAACCTTGTTGTTGGCTTCATACCAGATCGACCTTGATAGGGAACCCTTCCTATACAATTGTAGATGCAATAAATATAGACCTTAGCGTAATCTCTAGATTGGGCTCTTGTTATTTAGATGTATAGATTCTTGAGTCAGTTGGAAGTCGATTTAATTGGCTTTTGTATCGTCGTTGCACTATAATTGAGTAGTTGTGACAGTGGTAGAAATTCGTGTAGGCTAGTGATGAAGGATTGGTTTTTAGTTGTTAATTATCCTTGTTATATGAGAATTTCTCGTGGGATACACTTTTTACTTGAGATGTTTACGGATCATGTTGAAGGGTATTTCCCTACCTATTGTACTAGTTCAACCGGGATGGAATCACCAATATTAAATATTACGATATTGTGTTGTGGATTCTTGAGCGAGAGTGTATTTCTAATTTATTGAAATTGAGTTCTAAAGTAATAAGATTCTCTTGCGTCTTATATTAATGTTGATTATGATTTCTTTAAGTAATTCGAATTTTGCGCATTGAATAAAGTAGGATTTCTCTTACGCCCTTCATTATGTTGACCCATGATTGTCTAAGAATTTAATTTACTCTTGCACATTCATACATGGTTGATTTAGAATTGCTTTAATAATCAATCTACTCTCGTGCCTTAATCGTGTGAAAATATGTTTGTTTTAGAACATGTCTTTTTGCGCCATCAATTTAATTGATAATTATATTGGAGCTCTGATGTGTATGGATGGTCGTGGGTGTAGTCACTTCTTACGTGCCTTAAATGGAAATGACTTGTGATTGCTAGAAATTAAATGCTTTTGTGCCTTGAAAATAAAACATAGTTGATTACATTGCTCCTTATATTATGTCATTGTATGATTGATGAATGATTAATTTGTTAGTTTACTTGCGGTATGATTTTAATATGATGTATGACTAGTTAAGTAATTAAATGCCTTGCACGCACTGAAAAAAATAATGTAATGTATGATTGTTTAGATATTGGACTTCTCGCGTGAATGGAATTTAATGTCATGAATGATGGATTTAGATATTTGTCTTCTTGCATGAAATGAAATTTATTATGACGGGTGATTGCATATTTTATTTGGGACTTGCGCCATGAATATAACTAATAATTTCTCTTACGCCTTGTATTTAATGGGATATATGATGAGTTATGCAAATGATTACTCATGTGCATGTTTAATTGTGGATTAAGATTGATGGATTGATGAAATGTATTTTCGTTGACGTTGTTGTTTTAGCGTATTCATTTTTTACTTGATTGTGTTAGTGGGAAGCAGACACCTCCTTGTTCCTTAGAACAGTCATCAACGTTGAGACCTTAAATGGTTAAAATCGATTGGAACCTGGGCTTGAGCATTGCTTATGTGTCCTGGAGGTCCTAACCATGTAGGATAGGTTTGGTGGGTAGTTATTTTAATTTTCAGTGATATGGTTGATCCCTTGTTATCTTTTGCCTTTCGTTGATCATGGTGTGTTGACTTGCGTCACGATTTATGATTTGTACTGATTTGTGTCATTATTAATTGTATGAATGCAATGTTTATGTGCCTCCATTTATTTGTGTTAATGCGTGGATATGCATATCGTCATTCATAGTGATGATGTGTCGATCTTGTGTCATCATTGATTGTTAATGCGTTAATATTTTTTGTCTAATAAGTTGGATGTGTTGTCGATTCATGTTGCTATTATTGTAATGTTTTAAATTCCTGTTGTACATCGCTTTTGTTGTTGTAACAGTGGGTTCGTTACATTGTGTTTAACAATATATGTTTATTACATTGGCATATATATATATATATATATATATATGTTTACTATATTCATATTCTAATCTCATTCATTTTATTTCCTTTTATTATCTCAACATTTTTGGCATTATGTTTTGTGTAATTTTATTTTCAATTTATTCAGTGTTATTCAAGATCAATATTTAATGTAATTCACTCACACATTTATCATATCAATATTGATATCTTCAATGAACAATTAGTTAAATAGACACAATTTGTTTATTTTTATTTTTTTTGTACATGCCTATGTGTTGATGAGAGAGAAAGAGAGAGATGTGCCAACTACAGGTTGGAGTAAAGAAAGAATTACACATCATCATCACCATGATGATATATAAAGTAAAATCTATGTTGGGATAATCTTTTCTACTTTCAATTATGATAGTGATCAGGTGAAAACCATTTTTTTATTTAAATTTTTTACCTTGAAGGATTGCATGATAGGTCAAGAGTTATGATGGAGCTATGTAGGTTGTACTGACATGTAATTGATTAGAAAATTAGAACCAAGTTTGAAAATATATCTCATTATATAATTTCCTTTGGTAATATGTGTTGATCATATATTTGGTTCTAACGATATATATTTATTATATTCATATTCTAATCTCATTCACTTTATTTCATTTCATTTCCTTGTACTATCTCAAGTGTTTTGGCATTATGTTTCTTGAATTTCTATTTGCAATTTATTCAATGTTATTAGATATCAATATGTAATGTAATTCACTCCCACCTCCTTTAACATACTAATATTGATATCTTTAACTAATACTTATTTAAATACATGTTCTTTTTGAAGTGCACTTTCATTAAAAAATAATAATTAGACTAAATCATTTTGCACTATATCATTAATTTTTAATAATATATTAAAAGATATTTTAATTCTGGAAGAGATTCATTTTTTTCCATACATATATATATATATATACGTCAACTACAAGTGTTTACTATAAAAGAAATCATATCTTCCTTGGGTGTAGAAAGTGCTTAGTTTTTAAAAAAAAATTTACTGTCAATTAATAGTTTTGAGTGCTATAAAACCCATTTCATCTCTTTAACTTTTTGTACTTTCAATTATATATATGTAA